>VZTT01008642.1:48161-60027 GCA_013400855.1 Buphagus erythrorhynchus | reverse complement strand
ACCATTATCCACTGGGACCATACAATGCAAATAATATCTGCCTCTTCTTTTTTTTTTTTTTCACAAAAAATAATGTTTCCTTTTCAATCATATGTTAGAAAAAAAAATAAAAAAAGAGAGAGAGAAATATGGCAATTTCCAACTAACAGCCTCTGTATTCCTCTGCACTCACTGTTTAAAATAAATTGATTGAGATTGTAAACTGTGCACACAGTGATAATATTGCCAATGCTGACTTTGCAAAGTACAACTGTGTCCTTTATTAATCAATCATCCTTTCCTGNCAAAGCCACCAAGATCAGCAAAGGCCAGCCACAGGAACAGTCACTCTGGCTAGAAGAGGTTAGAAATTAGCACCTGGTAACTCATGTGACAGCTGCAAGAGATGACAGGGAGAAGGGGAGGTTCTAACATGTAGAAAGGATGTCTGCAGGTGATATGGCCCAGCCTAAAGGGCAGATGTGCTCTTGACTTCAAGCTCACCCCTGAGCAGCCAAAGGATCCCAGGAGCCCTTTGCTCAGCCACATCACACACACATGTAATCCCTCTGCTGGAGATGCCAGCATTCCAAATGAATCATTCCAATGTATCATTCCAAATGGCAAGTGCAGGAAACATTTCTGCCTGTTTATGCTTGCAAATTTTCCTACTCTACTGGGTGTTCAGACAGGCTCACAAAAGCAGCTGTAAATGAATTAGCAGGCAAATTGCTCTGCACACTGGAAGATTAGAAAGAAAATGCAAAGAGAAAGATACACGTTAATGCTTATTTGCTGTAAACAAAGAATTGTGTTTTTCTTTTCATATCCTGAATGACTCCAATAGGGCAAGGCAAATAAAAATGAGGAGACAAGAAAACAATTCTTTTATGAAAAGGCATGGCAAATGCTTCTCCTCTGGACCATCCTACATCTCAAAATCAACATAGAATGTCACCTCCTCTGATCAATAGAAAGCTCCTTGAAGTGCAAAAGTGCAGACTACAGAAAAGTGGTCACATGGATGATATTCCAATAATATGAGACTTATTTGCACCAAAGCAATTGAGGAACTACTGGTATTCATAAAACATTCACATACCAAGCCCTTTATGTTCAAGAAATTTAGAGAAAACTAGAAAAGACTGACTGGAACAAGAACACCCAAAACTGAAGGATTCCTTCACTATAAATAATGATTATGATAAATCTTTTCAATTTTAAGTGTTCTAACTGAGAAATTTCACAAAGGTTTTGAAATATTAATAAATGTTTAGTTTTCCAATATACATGTGAAATAGTTTAATACTGGTTACTTTTCAGGCAGAGGAAACAGGTGCAATTGATTCACTGAGTCCTGCTAAGACTGAAAGCTTCTCAGACCATAATTTATTTACAAGGTAACCCTTTGGTTCTTTCCTTTTGTCAGTCCCCTTAAACTATAAAGATAAGAAGAAATACTAGAAAACAGTAGAACACATGCTTATTTCTTCATTCTTTCTAAAAAGAAAACCAAAACAAAACAACATAAATTTCATCAGATTTCATTAAAAATCAATTATTTTAATAGTCCAGTGTTCGTTCCTGCAGAAAAGCGATAAACTAAATATCCTTGGTATCTGCCCAAAGGGAATATTTAGATTATCTAAGATGTTATATTAGCAAGGGTTCTATCAGGCAGCTAAACAGGTGGTTTATATTCATAGTGCTCCATACTTATTATCTTGCAGGGTGGTGGGTAAGCCTCTAAACTTCTATGTAGTCATCGTTCCACAAGCATAAATGTTGCTGTATAGTCACAACATTTCACAGCACTGCACTTTTCACCTGCAGAGCAACAAATGCATCAGAAGCTGTGCAAGTACTACTTTCATTTCACAGATGGGAAAACAGAGCAGCCAGAGACACACAGCAGCTGAGAAGAGAACACAGCCCTGTTAACTTCCCATGATGACACAAGTCTGGACTTGCCAGGTTTAATTTTCAAATTTAACTAAGAGAGCTAAGTGAAACCTGTCAGTGAGGGAAGGGGAAGGAGCTGGGGGGAGAAAGATACATCCAGAACATTACTGAGGCTGGCTGCTAAGATCAGCTTTATCTCACCCATGGTATGTGTAAAATAGGATGTGTTGAATGCCAGCCAGTTTCTAGCTTTGGACCATACTGTTGCCTAGATGAGTGATTCATATTTTCATCACACTGAGAAAACATGTGGTCAAATCAGTGTATTTTAATTTAGCAACACTGGTCAGCTTTCCCCCAGACAGCTAAAATCTACCTCCTTCATTTTAACTAATCCTCATCACAGCTCCTGGGCTAAGGAGCCAATCCTTCCCTAAGTCGTCCTTTCCAGCACACATCTCCAAACCTCTTTAAGCCAGGCTGGGGTTTCCTGTGGACAATGAACCACATCAAGTGCATTGTTATCAGCTCTGTGAGATTTGCAAACCATACAACACTTCAATTTGTTTAATTCAAATATTAATACATGGTTAATGTTAACATCCATCTACTGAGTTTCACATCCTTAGAAAGCACTGACATTTCAACCACAGGTCCTCACAAAATGTGGAGTAAAGACATTCAACATCCAAGAGATATCTGTAAACTGAAGCATCCAATCAAATACCCTTGCCACTCTGACAGGAATTCTTCTCACTGGTTTGTTACTAATGAACATCTTTAGAGTGCTGAAGGAGCTGGCAGTGCAAGGTCACTCTCCATCATCTTCAAAGAATTGTGGCAGTTGAGAGAGGTATCTAATTACTGGGAAAAGAGCAAATATTACAAATTTCTTCCAAAAAGACAGGAAAGAAGATGTTTTCAAGGACAAAAAGAAACATCAGAGTTTATTGACTCTTATTTGCTAAAAAACTTCACAATACCACAAAACAAAAAAAGCCAAAAAAACCCCAAAAACTGAAATACACACAAACTCATGTATACAAACACTCAAACCTGTCACAGGTTTCAGTTTCATGGATCCTACATCCAATCTTTCTGTTAGAGAAACCAATCTGGTTAGCCAGATGGAATCCCAGCATCACCACATGAGTTAACACACTAATGCTTTTTGGACTAAGCTGGTGGAACTGTTATATTCCATGCACCAAAAAGCCATGGCAGAAATATTTCCTTCAAACAAGTTTGAAAGAAGCTTTACTGACTTCTTTGCACATTTCTTGGTCCACATCACAGGCCCCTTACTCACAACCAGAGGTTATTGTCCACAAATGCTTCCAAAAAATGAAGATAATGATTGTCTATGATTGTGTCACTGTAGATTTCAAGTGTATTGATACTCTTAAGGCTGTTACAAAGTAAATATCTGAAGGACTGAAAATAAGAGGTCTTGGTAAAATCAAATACATTTCAGTTTTTAAACACAAGATTATGCCTTTTAAAGTTATGCAAGCAAAATCAGATTTTGCTACAGACAGTGACAGTAATTATGATACATTTTACATACACAAATCTCCTGTTGGACACTTTCATTGTTTGTCTTCTTACCACTTTCAATTCAAGGATAATCCTACAAACTGAGCACAGCAATAAGATGCTGACTAATGTTTTACATGCAGGAGCAGAATAACTCCAGTCCTGTGTGGGCCAGTATTGTTTGGTTTACATAGTCAATATCAGATATTCTCATTAAAAGCAATACTGAAGTCATGCCATTTATTGCCCCAGCCATTAGCTATTGGCAGCTAAAACCTCAAATATTGCAGTGATACCTGCAATATAACTTCACAGACAGACCAAAATGTATGAATTTATGTACCATTTGGGAAAGCAGTCCAGCTACCTCAGAGAGCCTAATACAAAACTCTGAGATCAGATGAGAACCCAGATCATCTGAGGAAAACCTGTATCACCAGAGTTCTTGAATTTTTGACATAGTTCCCATTCAGGACTGTCTAGAAATGGGAAATTAAAAGAACAACTGTGATCTTGTGAAATTCATGGAGAAATAATGAGCAAGATGCTAAAAATAATTCATTCTCTCAGGGTAGGTACATTGCAGGATACAGAAATCTGCTCTGAGCTTTAGAGTCAGCTGCACTTAAGACAATGTTTTGACTTCCAAATCCTTGCTCTGTGACTTGTGCATATTGCTTGTGGAGTCTAAGGAAGCTAAAGCTGATTTATAAGAAATATGTCAACAAATACAAAACAAAGTAAGCAGTAACCCAATCATGAGCAAATACACAAACAGTGTTAAATAGCTTTCTCTCTTTTCTCTTTATACACCCAATATGTAAGCAATTTATTTATAGATACAGACTGAACATATAAAACCATTAAATATACACTATAGGTACATAACATACATGTATATTCACTACATAACTCAATAATGTTTCAACAAACATGAAACTGGGACTCAAATAATTAAAAACCTAGAAGTCAAATATTTTAGAGCTCATGTTGAAGCAGATGTCTGGCTTTCCTCCACATATGGCAATGATGCTGTCTGTGGGGTAGATGGAGAACATCAGATGTCTCAGGGATCTCTCTGTAGCTAACAACTGAAAAGCTCTGAGAAAGATTTGCATTTCAGTCTTCCCCTGACCTTCAGCATCTGACACAAAATCTTTGGAAAGTAACACTCCACTTTTAGGCAATAAGTTATTCTGAAATGGCAAGTATTCACATCACCTCTTCTTCCCTTCTCTTCCCCCATTAAAAAATTAACATTTATTATCCTGTGTTCATGAGATCAGAAAGAAAAGGGGTGATTTAGGGAACATTGTTAGAGTTGGTATCAAAAATGTTTTTTCTTTTCTTTCTTGTGCAGCAATAGCATTTTCTAAAATCTGGAGTTAATAAGAGATGTCTAATTCTGAATTCTGAATGCCCAGCTGCATATCCAGTATTTGAATGGGGCTGGCAGACTGTGAGACCTGTGGGATGATGTGCCTTCATGAGTTGGCAAGTGGTTGACAAAGTATGCCTCCCATGCCCTTCAGTTGTGCTGTTAATTTGAATACAGATGGGTATTTAAAACAACAATAATAGACATCTCTTTTTAGGGAGCAAAATCCCAGTGATGGTGATAGGAATTAGGTATTGGTCTAAATGTTCCTCTCAGCTGACAGAGCATTGAATGAGCCTATTTGGCTTTGTGACACAGCTTAGCATCCACAGACTTGATGGGGCAGTTTACTTGAATATTCTTAGTTTTAAAGGTGCTTTATTTTCCTGTTCTTCAGTGCATTTGCTGCACCAAACAAGACTCATGCATTTATTAGCTTATAGCTCAGTACAAATGGGAGCATAAGGGGTAATTGCTGAGTAAGAGAGAGTGGCTTAACAGGAGACATCTCTGAATCTAGGATGGAGTTATGCTCAGAAACGTGCACATCCCTCATTTGCCACAGGGAATGCATCTCCATAACATTGCTGCAACAGTTCAAATGCAGTAGTTAGGTGCCCTATGCTGTACATATGGATGCAGATGCAGCTGATAGCTTCAAACAGCCCTGAACTGAGCACATGATACACTTTAAGTAGCTGCCTGGATGGTTCTTTGCACCCAAGAAAACAGCATGGCTCCTCAGGTGCTTTTCTGATCTAGTATTTAAATAGTATACTAGTTTTATAGAATTCCACGTAAAACATGTTGTTTCATAGCAAACTAGATAACTGTAAAGGGTTAGTGTACTAATAAAAGGAAGAAGAGCTCAGATTGGCAAATGCATTTAAGTACTTAATGCCCCTAGGCATTTGTCTCCCATTAGATTTTGAATGGGCGAATTAGGACATAAACTGCTCTTCTGAGCTCAGGCCAGAGGATTTCTCTCCTATATCATTAATTTGGGAAGATTTTCTAATGATCAAAGACAGATATATCTCTAAAGAGAGACTTTTGATGGTAGAGAGAGAGGAGATGGAATAACACGCATCCCTTTTTTTCCTGTACTGACTTGAATAACTGATTAAAAGAGATGCACAGAATGCTCCTGTTCCTCCCAAAAAAGGGATTGGTTAAGCTCATTTGACTCGATTCTGTGGTGTGTCTTGGAGTGCAGCAGCCTACTCCTGGTGAGCCAAACAAGCAATCTCTGCACTCTCTTTTCTCCCCACTTACTAAAAAATAAAGATTTCTGTCCTCTTGAGATGCCAATCCAGCAATCTTGAAACCTCTTAACATTCATATTGGACTAAGAGAACATTTAGATTTGTCTGTCATACCTGGTGCATTCCTACTCCAGCTCAGTCTTTTTATCCACAGCTGTCTGTGAGTTCTTCCTGCTTTTCCTTTTACACAACATAGATGTAAAGGACTTTTATTTTGAGAATTATGGTCTGTTTTTATTTTACAGCAGATGGCATTTCTATTGCAACATCAGGGGGCTTCATATAGTCAGGAGCTTTCTCTGGGAAAACAGCAGCTTAGTACCAAATGAGCTGATCTGCAGCCTGTGTGAAAAAACCTGTGGCTTCAGAATTCCTCTGGTTTTGGGGTTACCTACTTCAGGGGCACTTTGAATCATTTACATTTACTAACATCAGCCCAAGCCTTGCAGCAACTGCAGTACAAGGGAGCCCTTTGAGCCAGTGTGCTGCCACTGGCACTTTGAGGGCTGCACATAACTGGCATGAGAGACATTTGCTGGCAAACCTTTCTGCCACTTGGCCATTCCCCTCCAGATATGTCACATCTCTCACTCAGTAGATCTCCATGTGCCCCCACAGTGCAAGGGCACTCTGTGCAGCTTCAGTTTTAGGCACTGTGGTTAATCACTGTCATTTCAGCATCTGGAGGCTGGGAAAGGCTGCTGGGCCCTTCTGCACAGACCCGTGAAGCTGTTTGCTTTCCCCTGACCCATAAAGCAAAGAAGAAAAATGGTGACAAGTCATTAACAAGATATTCTGTGTTTCATTTTATGAGTGCCAGCTGTTCCCCAGCAATCACTCATATAAAACCAGCACTAAAACCTGACTGCTGTGGGATGTGAGTGCAGACCACATGAGCACTGAGCAGCTTCCCTGTTAGGGATAGAGAGGATGGAGCCATGGCACCATGTGGGCCAGCAGCTCCCCAGGACTGGGAGTGCTGGGAACTGCAGGGGATCCCTGGGGTGGCAGGGAGGGAGTGTGACAGCCTGAGGGGCACTGGGGCAGCCCCAGCCCAGGACATTTTGGGCATGTCCCCTGGGATGGGGGAGGCCAAGGCAAGGCTGGGACAAGGGCTGGTGGGTCTGGGCATGGCAGGGCGGTGGGGAGCTGCAGCCCAGCCCTGTAGGGGTTGGTGGCCCTGGGAGACTGCCATAGGATCCTGGGCCATGGATGGGGTGGGAGCAGCCTGGAGGACTGGGAGAGGGCAAGCAGGGCTGGTGGTGCCCCCTCGGGCTTGGCAGGTAGACAGAAACTGTGTGAAAGACTTTTATAATGAGGAAGATCCTGACTTTAAGCAACTCAGGTGAATATCTCAGTGCTGCCACAAAACTGTGACAAGTCCATGACATCTGGTAGAGGCTTGGCCAAAGTCTGTGTTTCCTTCGTAATGAAAATTAATGAAAGCATCCTGAGTTCAGCCAAGCAGGGCCAACCAAATAACAGCTACAATGACAACAATCATGGAGTCAAAGCTGCCTCTATTCATTTACCTGGGGACTCCACCTTGAAATCCAATCCTATTGTCAAAATAAACCCCTACAAACCCTTTTTGCTAATGCTTGGAAAAATGCCTGACCTGGAAGATTGAGTATCAGACAAACAATACTCAATGCTCAATGTGTTGCTTGAAGAGATTCCTGAAATAACTGGTAAGACATATCAAGGGCCGGGAAGCAATTTAGATCAGAATTTTCTAAGTTTGTACCTCCAAACTGAGAAGGAGCTTTAGTGTTTGCTACTGATTCTTATGACTCTGGCTTGTTTCAAGCCAGAAACACAGCTCGGGAGTCTCCATAGACATTCTCATTACATGCCCAAAGATCAGTTCCCCCTTCATTCCATCAAAAATTACATTTGTATGAAGGAATAGCCAAACAAAAAGGAAGAACAAAAGCCCCCAAGGCGGAGAGCAGAGGACCTTCTGCAACATATGCTATCTGAAATGAGCACAAAATGGCAGCAGCCTCCAGCAAACACTTGGAAAATTAAAGATGCAGCACACAGAAAACTAAGCCATTATTGCTTCCAACAATAGCAGCATAAGCCATAGCTAGTTATCATCTGAACCATCAGCTCCCCCAAGCAGCAGCTCTTAACACAGGCATGAGATTGAAAGACCCCTCTCACTTCAGCCACACACTCAGTTCACATCAGAAAAATGGCAACAAAAATCAGGTGTTTTCCTCTGCACTTCAACACTCAGGAGATGCAACGGCAGGATTAGCCACAGAAAATGCAAACATAGAAATTGTATCAGTCATGAAAGTCTCTGCAGCACAAGCCCAGTCCTGTTTCACACAAATGCTGACAAAACTGATAAGCACATTTTCTCCTTACAGTCAGAATTTATAACCTGAAGTGGCTGTTGTAATAGAAAAGTAAATGATCCCCTGATACTCAAATCAATCTTGTGAGAAATAACCTGAATAATGAGTTACAATTGCAAGAGATGAAATTAAGACAAGAACAGTTAAATAAGGATTTAAAGGAACAGATAACATTTAGTATGATATTGGAAACCTAAATTAGACTTTAAAATGTATGTAGAGACAGAGGAAGAAGGGAGGAAAATAAGGAATTGGAGCACAGGCCTTAGATAAAGATGAGCCTTTGATGAGAAGTAATCAGAGTAATGTCAGATTCGCATTATTTGAGGAAAAATCCCCACTTCAAATAGAATTTTTTATGCAACTAGGTTTTAGAGCTTGGCACTATAAGGAGGATTTCGATTTACAGTATGAAATACTCCAAAATGCTTACAGCTCAAATCAATTTGTTGCAGTTGTGATTAGAATTGTTTCTAAGACCATGCTGCAGCACAAGACATGGAACCGAGCTAATAACATCTCTTTCACAGTTTGGTGCCTCACACTGATGGATGGTCTTCCCCCAACAACAGTACAACAAAAGGAAAGTATTATCCTTATTTTAAAGTAAGAGACTGGAATAGATGACACTGCAGAATCACCTAGAACACTAATAACTAACTGAAGGCATTTGTTGTAGAGGAAGGGGATATAGGATCCTGCCATAGGTTTTTGACTACAAAATCAGATTTGGAAAACAAAGGACCAGGAATAAGGAACCTTAGTGCTTGCCAGTATTGGATTAGGTATTACAGTCCTTGTTTTCTATCCAGGTTTGGCTAAACTGAGCTTTCCTCAGAATCCTACTAAAGCTGGAACATATGAGGATGGAATTTATCTCATCTGACTGCATATGTGTGACCATTTCACTGATTGCTCTTGTACTTCAGCTTTATAACAAATGGGGAAGAGTAGTCACTCATAGGATGTGATTCAACTTGTGCTAAAGCAAATGTTTAACTCAGGTGAGAAAACTGATGTTCTCTCCTTCCCTACAAAACTAGCCTGGTAGGATTAGTTCAGATTTTAGCTCAGACATTTATTCTGCAGATGTCCATGAGATGAGTGCCTCAGGCATTGAAAAATTATAATTAAACTCTAAAGAAAATGCTCTGGTCTATATATGTATTATGATAACATCATCCTATCCCCTTCCCAAGTTCTCCACATGTCTGTTCAGGTAATTTTTATTGCACTTAATAAAACTATAACTGAGTCAAGTGCTGGGCAAATACAACAGGAAAAAAAAACCCCATGATCATTCAGACTTTGTAGGATAAGAAGGAAATGAGAAGGAGAATTTTTGTAACCATTGATGGTAGTACATAGTGCTTGATGACTATTGTCATCCAAATTCTTCTGCAGGACACTTTAAATCAATAATGGCAGAAACACTAGCAAGAATCTTAAATAAATGCTATTTTGCATTGCCAGAGAATTAAGGATGGAATAATAGATCTTTCCTACTGTTTGCCTATTTATGTATTCATCCACTATCTTGTTATTTATCTATTTCTCTAGTATTTACTGGCTGAAGTATTTCCTTATGAAGAGAATTTTTAAGGAATGTCTCAGGTTATCAGTCACCTTGAGTCTGAGTACCTGCAGACCACACAATAAATGAACCACAAGGAGACAAGGTCATTACTGAGAGGTTAAACAACTGGAATGAGCTAAAGGGGAAGTTTCAACAGATGGTTTCTGTCATGAGACCAGTTAAATCTAAATCTTCCAAATAGGTCATTGCAACAAAAAAAAAAAAAAAGGGGAGGAAATTCTTCTTTACAACATAATGGAAAACATCAGAGGAAAACCATGACAGAGGCCCACTACTGTCCAATTTGGAGCTGCACAGCTCCCCTTCAGGAAACACTGGGAGGAAATTCCTACAATAATTCTACAATAATTCCTGCAGTATTTAGTTCTGGGTTTGGCTTTGACATCAGCTGGGATTAGATCAGCTCCTTCTAACACAGCCTTGATTATCATGCAGAACTTGAAAGATGTTGGAATAATTAAGCTTTCATATAATCAAGGACATATTAAAAGTATTAAATGCACACCTAGAGACACAACAGTGTAACAGCTAACAGGCAGTTACAGATCATTGGCTTTCAAAAATCACAAAGAGAAACAAATCTTTTATTTCCTGTTGTTATTTCAGTAACATTCTGTAATCCAACCAAAGCCCTATTAAAAAATAATTAAAGGAGTTTTTATCTTTATTGTATTGTGCAATTTAACTATAGTCATGGCACCTAGAAAGACTCTCCTAGCTGAGGATAATTATTAAAAATAAAATGCATTGTAAATAATCATCCTTAATAACCATCTTTTCAGAAATGATGATTCTCTAAGTACACTTGGAGGAAAACCTGGTGTATTGCAAAAAGAAAACTGAAGCTTGAGAAAGTTTTGTGACCCCTCCCTAACAAGTTAGTGCTAGAAGCATCACTGTAACCCAGACCATCTGCTTCATAATCTAATTTTTCTCTCATTAGGATACAGTCCTAAAGTGATTCCTGAAGTCATTCTACTCCCATTATCAATTACAGCATTAATTCATTTTGGCCTGAAGATTTAAGACACTACATAAATATAAAGTAATCTAATTGCTGCTCGCTTTTAAATGAGTAGCCAAGAGTTTTTGTAGCACTGGATGAAAAGACTTGTATCATTGGATTCTACTGAGGTTCAAAACATGGTTTAGATTTCACATTCAAAAAATAAGCCTTGTTAGATACCATATGCTTATAGCCAAAATCATATCAAAGTTGACTAACAATCAGTACCTGATGACTGTGATGCTTGACTAAGAAATGCACCAAGAGATGAAAGCGTCTCTTTGCTGTGGAGGTTAAATAGCATTTCATGACAGGTGAACGATTTTGGCAAGGAAAAAAGAAATATCTGNTTTTGGCAAGGAAAAAAGAAATCTCTGTATGTAAATGGTATTATACATACAGTTTATAAACATGAAAGGGTTAAAATGTACCTTCTCTGCATCAGAAGAAATAAAACATCAATGCATATGAATCAAGGCCAATCTGTATGACTTGGGCATAGTGGCATTAAGTTTCTGTTTTTTTCACAAACCTCACTTTAAATATGTTTTTATTTTTCCTACAATTGTTAGCACTGGAGTGCATAGCAGAAAATAGTGTTACCTTTGCAGGACAGGATTTGAGTTCCATGGGCTCAGAACCCTGTCCCTGATGTCACTATGTATTTTTCTGTGACCCTGTGTATTTTTCAATAGATTCCTTTCTTTAATTCCTAACTAGACATCCTGGTAATAGCTAAGAATTACACATTGGGAAAACATCCAGTCTTTTCTCTCAAGATTTGTCTAAGTGCAATGATAACTTGATTATTGTTTGGTTTTGTTTGTTTTTTTT
>VZTT01008642.1:35098-47628 GCA_013400855.1 Buphagus erythrorhynchus | reverse complement strand
CTGGGATTAGATCAGCTCCTTCTAACACAGCCTTGATTATCATGCAGAACCTGAAAGCTGTTGGAATAATTAAGCTTTCATATAATCAAGGACATATTAAAAGTATTAAATGCACACCTAGAGACACAACAGTGTAACAGCTAACAGGCAGTTACAGATCATTGGCTTTCAAAAATGACAGAGAAACAAATCTTTTATTTCCTGTTGTTATTTCAGTAACATTCTGTAACCCAACCAAAGCCCTGTTAAAAAATAATTAAAGGAGTTTTTATCTTTATTGTATTGTGCAATTTAACTACAGTCATGGCACCTAGAAAGACTCTCCTAGCTGAGGATATTATTAAAAATAAAATGCAATGTAAATAATCATCCTTAATAACCATCTTTTCAGAAATGATGATTCTCTAAGTACACTTGGAGGAAAACCTGGTGTATTGCAAAAAGAAAACTGAAGCTTGAGAAAGTTTTGTGACCCCTCCCTAACAAGTTAGTGCTAGAAGCATCACTGTAACCCAGACCATCTGCTTCATAATCTAATTTTTCTCTCATTAGGATACAGTCCTAAAGTGATTCCTGAAGTCATTCTACTCCCATTATCAATTACAGCATTAATTCATTTTGGCCTGAAGATTTAAGACACTACATAAATATAAAGTAATCTAATTGCTGCTCGCTTTTAAATGAGTAGCCAAGAGTTTTTGTAGCACTGGATGAAAAGACTTGTATCATTGGATTCTACTGAGGTTCAAAACATGGTTTAGATTTCACATTCAAAAAATAAGCCTTGTTAGATACCATATGCTTATAGCCAAAATCATATCAAAGTTGACTAACAATCAGTACCTGATGACTGTGATGCTTGACTAAGAAATGCACCAAGAGATGAAAGCGTCTCTTTGCTGTGGAGGTTAAATAGCATTTCATGACAGGTGAAAGATTTTGGCAAGGAAAAAAGAAATCTCTGTATGTAAATGGTATTATACATACAGTTTATAAACATGAAAGGGTTAAAATGTACCTTCTCTGCATCAGAAGAAATAAAACATCAATGCATATGAATCAAGGCCAATCTGTATGACTTGGGCATAGTGGCATTAAGTTTCTGTTTTTTTCACAAACCTCACTTTAAATATGTTTTTATTTTTCCTACAATTTTTAGCACTGGAGTGCATAGCAGAAAATAGTGTTACCTTTGCAGGACAGGATTTGAGTTCCATGGGCTCAGAACCCTGTCCCTGATGTCACTATGTATTTTTCTGTGACCCTGTGTATTTTTCAATAGNCCCTTTTCTCTCTCTTTTTTAACTTCTCATTAATCTCTCCCTCAAACTTCAGTTCCAATGACAGAAATTCATAAAACCATTTGGGACACATGAGCTGTGGAAGGCTTTAATCAAGAGATGAATACAACTTTTGTTTCACTCTAGNTCTCAAGATTTGATATTTCAGTAAAGCAGTGTGGACAAAGGCAACAAATGTGAAGGTGCCAGACCAAAGTCACCATGGAGGTAGAAGTGGGGACATTTTGAATCACACAGCAGATTTTTTTCCTAAACACAACTGTGTCTAAGTGCAATGATAACTTGATTTTTGTTTTGGTTTGGTTTTTTTTGGTAAGCATTATATTTACTATTGATTCTCCTTTTTTTTTCCCTTTTCTCTCTCTTTTTTAACTTCTCATTAATCTCTCCCTCAAACTTCAGTTCCAATGACAGAAATTCATAAAACCATTTGGGACACATGAGCTGTGGAAGGCTTTAATCAAGAGATGAATACAACTTTTGTTTCACTCTAGTCTCGTTTATTTCGTGAAGGAAATACGTTAGGAACAATTTTGCAGGACATTGCATTATAAATCCTAATTAGTGTATTTTATTTCTATTGCAAACCTACAGACTACAGTGAACTTTACAGCATTCATTAGGTGTTTTATTGAGAAAGTCCCAATACAAGTCTGGATTGGGACAGCTCTTGTTCAGTGTACATTTGACTAAAAGGATATCTAAAGCCTGAGTTTTGAAAGAAACACCCTTAAATAATCTGAAAAGGACAAAAAGTAGCATGGAAATCAGATTTAATTTTGTGAAAGGAAAAACAAAGCAAAAAAACAGTTTTAGATTTAAATTTCAAAACAGAAGAAAAAGCAGTTCTAGATAAATCTTTAGCAGAAGGTAAGACAGATACTTTCCTTTCATTCCTTCTCACTGGAGGAGGAAGACCACCAAGCATGTCTGAACAGTACAGAACATTTCTGAAATGACTGAATTTAGTAAGAGGTAAAATGATTCCTTGGGTGAGTGGAGCTTTTAGAGTAAGAGATACCTCACAGACTGTACTCTCATATATAACTAAGAACTAGCAAAATAATTAAAATTCCTCTTGAAACAAACAAACAAACAAAAAATAAAAAGAAAAATAAAAACAATAAAATTTTTGAGAATTCATAGGGGAAAAAAAGCAGGTTACCTGAATGGGATAATTATAATTGCTACCATGATTGAAGAACAAACCAGAGGGGAGAAAGAAAAAGCCACAGGAAAAGGTCAACCAGAGAAAAAAATATTCCCAAAGTTTGGTGGCAATGAACTATATGTCCCCACACAGCAATTAGAGCAATGGTTTTCTATTCAGTTTATTCACTCTCTTGTATCACTCAAGAAAAGGGAAATAAATCAGGCTGGTGCCTGACCTTTAAAAAACAGTGGATCCCAGTGAATCATCCTGTCATTGACATAATAATTTGATTTCTTTTTAAGCCTTCTTCTACACATCCAGCAGCTGGCAATAATAAAGTTATGGACTGTGTTTTCATGAGGCAGCCTTTTTCCCTTGCTTCTTAAGGTAAATAAAGTATAACAGTTGGAAGCAACAGAAAGATAAATTTATCATCATGTCCACTGTGCCTATAGAGAGAAAATCAGTGCCAGGAGTGATATCTGCATGAAGCTATATCTGAAAACTCAATATGGCATCAAAACATTTCATTTTAAACTATGGAAAACTTTTGTTTCTTTCTCTTCACACTTATTTTTAATGTTTCGTTCTGGATTCCTCAAAGATAAAGTGCTCAAACACCAGAAGAAAAATTTCTATTTATAGTTTGAGCTTACTCACAAGGGCCTGGAAATCTCAGAAAAAGACAACATAAGGAATATTTCCAGAGAGATCCAATAAATGAATGGAAACACTCAGCTTTTGTACATTTATCCAATCTCAACATTGAACTCTTTGCTGGATTAGAATTGACATGAAAAGTTCCAGCCATGCAAAGATGACAACAATGTTAAAGAGAGACTCATAGTTCTTTGTGAACTTTTATAAGTTCATAATTAGACTGTGGATATAATGCCAGCATAAGGAACTAAGAATCTGTTACTTTTATTGCATCATTTTGTGTTGTAAACCATTGGAAGAGCAGAAAGTTGCAAAACATAAGCTAGTTTTTTCGTTTATCCTCCTTTCTCCCACTGTTCTAACTATCTATCTATCCAAAGTAGATGATACAAAGAAAGCATTAGAAGTGACCCAATATTTATTGCTGCCTCTGGAGTTGGAAAAGTAAGGAAAGACATTTGCTTTGGACCTTCAATGTAGTTTCTAATAGATATGATGGGGCTGTGAAGTTTGTGTAAGACCTACATACCCTTCCTGTGCACAAAACCATTACCTGCTCTGCAACTGAGCTGGTACACACCTCGTTCTTTACTGACTGCATCAGGAATAAAATTTAAATAGGAACTTAGGGCCAGTGAAGATCAAGGAAATGCAATCTACAGAAGAATATCAAATGGATGCCACTTTCTTTTCCTAGACCTTTGTGTCTGAACCTATTGAAAATTTATTGAGTTAAATCGTCCATTTAGATCACCTAAGTCACGACTCCATGC
Source organism: Buphagus erythrorhynchus (assembly GCA_013400855.1). Lineage (NCBI taxonomy): Eukaryota > Metazoa > Chordata > Aves > Passeriformes > Sturnidae > Buphagus > Buphagus erythrorhynchus. The sequence continues at coordinate 43,741 of VZTT01008642.1, read as the reverse complement.
TATTAGAAATAGAAATCTCTTGCAACTACCAAACAGCATTAATTTTTTGTTCCCCAGTAATCTCACTATAGCACACTAATAAATTCACTCATTTTGCTGTTCTTATCACTGCTACTCCAATTTTTAGAAACCTTTTTCTCATTTCAAGACTAAAGTCATTCATAGACAGTTCATATCTATTTATTTTTATACCATCTTTTCTTTTAGCTTAAAATGGCTCTTCTTCTTCCCTGATCTTTATTCCCTTAGCACATTTCAGGCATATTCTCTCTCCATCTTTATTTTGCTGGGCTAGGTAAGGCAAGTTTTCTTCTAGTGTCTCTTGAGCAATAAATTAATCATTCCACTATTCATCTAGTAATTCATTCCTGCACCTACTTCAGGCTGATTTAATCTTTCTTGACTGTGGCTTTATAGAATTTTCAGTGTTGTTAAATATTTTTACTGGCATAATATGAAAGTTTCCCACATCTGGCATATATTCAATTGTGGGAAATGTATATCCATTTTATCCTTTTGTCAACAGTGTCCTATATTTTAAACAGTTCTCTTCCTTCTGTGGTGTTTATAATTCTATTTTTCCCTAAGTATCAATCATCTGACTCCTCAGCTTGTATTTTGCTAGGCTGAGAAGCCTAGAGTCTCTTCTTTCACAAGTAGATACTCAATTTCTTAATCATTTTAGCAGTCTTCCTTTTTCCTTGCTCTCATCTGAATTTGTCTCTCTTGCAGGTGGTGAGACTCACAGTATTCCAAACAACACCTCCCCACGACTATGCTATTAACACTCCCATATGTCTCCTGATATATCCAAGGAGAACATTTGACTTTCTGATGATGGTATCATATCAGTGGCTCACAGTCATTTGGGGACTGTGATATATTCAAATAGTTTGTCTTCTCTTTCTGCTCTGCACAGTAAGATGCCAAGACAATGCAGAAATTATTTGCAGTATTCCTGGTGTGAGATGTTATACAGTAGCTCATTTTGCCATTTTTCATGTATAATATTCCTAAGCTGATTTCTATAACTGCTGTCTCTTGTGCTTGTGTCATCACATCTCTGTTCCAGGATCAGGATCATTCACAATAGCAACATAAAATATTGCTCCTAACTTTAATTTTTCAGAAAAATCCAGCATTAATTATTTTAAAGCCCAAAAATTCTGGTTCTAATATTTCCTTTTTTTTTTGTTGTTTCTGACTTTGACCTCCTTCTCAATGATATCATGCTTTTTGCTAATCTACATCTTCCTACACAGAGCCAGTAATTCCTTAATTCTTCACACAGTTTCATAACTGAAATCACATAATTCTGTCTAGATAAGATCAGATGCACTTCCTTTGTATAGGGAAAAATAAAACCCAAACAATCAAAAAAAAACCAAAACCCAGCCAAACAAAGAAAAACACAGTAAGAAATCAGGTTATCCTAGCAGCATCTACATTCAATAAACCCCTGTGGCCTCCTATTCCTCAGTCTCTCCAATTCCTATTCTTCTATGAATTCTTAACATATTTCCAAGGTTTGGTTCATGGATTTCTTATTTTCCATTACACTTCTCTTTCTACATAAAGGTATTGCATTTTCCTCTTTCCACTTTCATGCCATTGCAAACTTCAGGTACAGACTTTAAACCTTTCCTTTCTGAATGAAGATTTCGTTTGGCAGTTCTTTCAGGGGTCTGGGCTGGATATAGGATCTACTCATTTTCACTTGAGACCTTTTAAGATTTTGATTTTAGTTTCTCATTCACATTAACTATCTTCTCTTTGTCTTCATATATATCATGAGTCATACTTCAAATTTTTTGTCCAGTGACCCTCTGCCATTTCATACAAAAATTATGAGAGTCCTGAAGTTTCAACTATTTTCCATGTGACCAATTTTCTCCATTTACACCTTGACAGCAATTTCTAGAATTTTTTTTAAAGTACACAGACTACTGAACAGCACTTTAAAATATGCATCAAATCCTACTTAGAGTATTTTGAGGGAAGGTTGCCTTTTGAAATTTTTCTCTCTGTCTGGATTTCCCTGGATTCTATCTTTACAAGAATAGAACCTGTCTCTTGTCACTCAAACTCAGTCCTGGAAATAGTAATTCAAAAGGTTTATGCTTTAGCAAAAAATAATGCCAGGAAATCAGTGTTAATGCCAGCTTTTCCAGCTTCAGAAAAAGACTTCTTATGATATGCAAATAATGGAAGTCTTGATTCACTACCATGGCAAGAAAATAAATGAATAAAAGTAACTGATTCTGATTTGTTGAAATACAGTTTTGTTTTTCTCATTTATTCCAGTAATGCTTAAATGGCATCTGAGAAGTGGGTCATTTTGTGTTTCAGTCTGTAAAGCATCCAAGGAATGACAATGCCTGTCCTCAGAGGGCTAATCCTATGCTATGGTAGGATACATTCAGTGGCTTCAGCAGGACATGGAAATTCCTCCATGCTTTCTGTGATCCAGAGGACAAACATAGCTAAGGACCCATGGGGCTGTTAGGCATTTTTCCATGTTAGGCTTTTTGGAGGAGGAAGGCTGTTGAAGAGAGGCAAATCAAGTATATGCATGTGTGTGAGACAAAAAAAGTTAAATTTTCTGTAGCTGTATTGCAATATTATAGTGAATTTTACTTCTCTACAGGCTTTTTAAACTCTAATTTTAGTTTCCTGTCTCTACTCATGGGTAACTTGATTAAACCAGTGGTAGGTCTGCAGAGTTCTGATCACCACATGGGGCACAAAAGTCTGGTTTCATCAACACATCTCTTTCCACTGACAACATGGGAATGGTTTAGGAAATAGCTTCAGTTTTCAAGAATTAAAGCATTGTCTTATAAAACCCTTTATTTCCTTGAATCTCTGAGTAGGCTGGATATTCATTTACAAAGAAGAAAATAATCACAATGACCTATCGGCCTCTGCAATCTCCTTATTTTTGTTGATGACTTCCAGGGGATGGAATAATTTATTAGGTTCTTGGCAGCATGTTATTCCATTTTCATCAGTGTTGCACATAGAAAGATAGTTATTTGAGAATGATTTCTGGAGATAAGGATAAAAACAAATTACTTTTGCAGTGGCCACTGAACACATGTAAATAAAACTAATTATGAATTTTATTGCTCCTCGTGGACCAAATAACATCCTGTGTGGCTCTGCTGGCCCTCTCTGTTCATTTGTTGAAAATCTATAATAAGAGCATATTTTGGCTTGTTTATCATTCTCTCCACAGCTCGTCTAGCATAGAAAGAATTGAGATAGCCAGAACTATTCTATACAGTGTAAGACATCACAGCTCTGAGTAAAGCTTCTCACTGTCTTTAGCCTTATTTTAGAAAAGGGAAATGTATCCCCAAGGCATTCTGACACACCAGTGTTCATTTCTCTTTTGCTACAAATGGCAAGCAGAGACTCCTATCATGTCACAGCACAATACCTAGATGCCAATGTTCCACAATTACCTCCTTACACAAGCAATCCTTTACTTACTGTTTTGTTCTTCTAGTCTTTACAAAAACCTTAATTTATAGCTCATGAAGTGGGCTTTACCTGCTAATCACACATGTGACAGGGAGTGGAAAGAAACCTGGTACAAGGTAGCAGCTGAAGCGTTTGTCAGATGGTGGATGTTTTAAGCCACTGGCCACTATTAAGTAGCACTGCCATTTCTGCCACTAACACAGTAAATCTGTCTAACACATGAAACCATGTGCCAAAAAACAGGATGCAAATGGGCTTGCAAACATATTTGTGCAATCCATGTTATGGCAGTCACCAGTAAAGAGGATGTGATGTGCATCTATCCACATGATCTATCCAGTGTCTACATCTATGATAGCTGTCATCAGCTTTCATTTTAATTTTGAGCCTCTGATAATTGCCCAAGGCAGCTTATTGTTTCTCTAATTATAGTCTTGGAGTAACAAATAATTATAAAATTACCTAGGGAGTTGTGTTTGTTTCCTGTAAAAGAGCCAGGTGAGGTGTTTTCAAAAGGCTCATTTTGAAAAGGCAAGCTCAGACCCTTTGAGATGCAGTAAGGCCAAATGCTGGGTCGTGCACTTTGGTCACAACAACCCCAGACAATGCTACAATCTGGGGGCAGAGTGGCTGGAAGGCTGCCCAGCACAAAAAGACATGGGAGTGCTGGTCAACAGCAGATGAACATGAGCCAGTGTGTCCAGGTGGCCAAAACAGCCAATGGCATCCTGGCCTGTGTCAGGACCAGTGTGGCCAGCAGGAGCAGGGCAGGGATTGTCCCCCTGTACTCAGCACTGGCGAGCCCACACCTCGAGTGCTGTGTCCAGTTCTGGCCCCTCACTGCCAGAAAGACTCTGAGGTGCTGGAGTGTGTCCAGAGAAGGGCAATGGAGTTGACCCAAGGCCTAGAGAGTCAGTCAGACAGGAGCAGCTGAGGGAGCTGGGGATGTCTAGCCTGGGGAAAAGGAGGCTCAGGAGAGCCCTTACCAGTCTCTGCACCTCCCTGAAAGGAAGCTGTAGCCTGATGGGGATCACCCCTCTATGAGAGAACATATCCTCAAGCTGTTCCAGAGGATATTCAGGCTGGAGATCAAGAGGAATTTCTTAACTGAAAGGGTTGTCAAGGATTCAAATTGGAAGCATTCTCAGGGAAGTTGTGGAGTCATCATCTCTGGAGATGTTCAAGAAATGACTGGACATGGGACTCAGTGCTATGGTTTAGTTGACAAGGTGGTGTGCAGTGAAATATTGGTCTCAATGATCTTGAAGGTTTTTTCCAACCTTAATGATTCCATGAATCTTATGAAAAACGAGTTCCCTTTATTACTTTTCAAGCCGGACTTCCAAAACTTTAGGCATCCAAATCTTAATGTCCCCTTAAAAATATTCAGGCATATAGTTGATGTTTATCTCAAATGAACATCCCTCTTACTTGCTTTTTGAATGATCATCCATGCTCAGCCACGGCAAAAAGTATGAGATAGAATTTTCCTTGTAATGAGTCACTACAACAGGATTTGAGTTTGGATGAGGACCATGTAAGCAACTTAAATTAATATGGTCAGAAGAACAGGATAGTACTGTCAGTAATTTTTACAGGCCTCCCCAGCTTCTTCTAGCATCAGAGTTCCCACTTAGCAAGATAATTAAGCATCTTAAATTATGGATCTTTGGTTTTGGCATACTTAAAAAGAACCTCCCAGAAGCACCATAACCAGACTTTGTCTACCAAAAACTGGTAAATGATTAAAGTCCCCACAATGTGTGGATTGAGATATTTTAGCAATTTCTACTTTGAGGCCAGGGAACAAATTAACTCATTCTCCTCCAAGCTACCTCACTCTCTCTTTCTCCCCCTCTGTTCTCTCTCCTTGCCCTCCTATAAGTTTAAAACATCATTAACATGATCCTTTGTGCTTTCTTCCTTAATGACTACCCTGCAACAGTCCTTATTTTTCCAAGGTCTAAAGGAAAGATGTCATTTGGCTCCTGCATTAAATGACAATTTATAACAATTAATTAAATGTTAGGATTAGTCTCCCTGTCAGATGATGCCACTGGCTAATGATACACCCCTATGTCAGTGACAAATGAAGAGATGTCAGCAATAAAGCTGCTTGAATAACACATGTCAGCCATTTATTTGTCCACACTTATCCCAAATCACTGAACTTCTTGAAAATACCCACTGAGTGGCTGATATGATTCAAGCTGATGTAGACTGGCATTATAAGTTATTTGGCATAAGGGGAACAGAAGAATATTCCAGACTTTGTCTTACTCTCTCTGTGTAGGGCTATACCACCCCTAGTCCTATGATAAGGGCTCCAAGATCACCTGGTAATTTGGGATCAGCTCTCCTGTTTCTAACTTGGGCTATGGATGGTCTGATATGATTCTCCTCAAGAATGACAAGGTGTTAATGAAATTATTTGCAAATGTCCCCCAGCTTTATGAAGGGAATACTTTTCATTGCATGGACTGTGATTAAGTAAACAGCTTTTGCGAAGGATGAGTGCAAACAAAAGGAACAGATAAAATATTTGCTAATGAAAAGAACCCAGTGGTACAATACAGAAGAGGGAAGTGTTGAATGAAATGTTCCTGCCACCCACATGCTAGTTGAGGAGTAGCACCATAAAAAAAAAAAGGAAAAGGTATCTGAGGTATCTGTAACAAATTACTCTGACACCTGGGCTGAAATCCAAGTTTCAGGCAATAAATAAGATGTCTAAGAAACTGCATTTCTTACACTTGTGGTAGCTGTGTGCTGGCTGCCATCATGGTAAAGCATGGTTTAAATATTCAAAATTCAAAAATATTCAGAATTCAAAAATTTTAGTATGTTTGCAGCTCCTCACTAATTATAAATGCTGCCTTTTAGCTCAGCTTCATAGCATTTCCTTTTCATTGTGATTACTTCTGTGGTGCATATGCAAGTGTTAGCTGGGAAAAGTGGCAATGGAAGGTGCAAGAGTGGTTCAAAGCAGTCAGAGATGCTCTGAACACTGATACATTGATGGGCAGTATTTCATGGTTCTCTTTCTAAAAGCTGCATTCTATAGTGCTCCCCTGGAATGTACATAGAACACTAAATTTGTGAGAAATCAGGGAAATTATTGTTTTCAGTCCTATCGAAGCTCCACTTTATTTTATCCAACACATTGTTTCAGAGATGATGGCCCTGTCCTTCACATGGTGGTTGCCTGCAGCCAGGACAATTTAGTTCTAACAAAGATCCTATTTAATACAAGAAACACCTAAAGCTTATTACCCACCACTGGCTGCATAAAATTACAGGCTGTCAGTATGTGTTAGATGAATCCATCTGGAGAAGATAAAAGAACTGTGGATGAAACTGGGTTCCACATTCCAGATAAACTGTCTTTTCACATTAAAAAAAAAAAAAAAAAAAAAAAAAGGCTGAAAAAGAAGAAAAAAAAGACCAAAGACTGGTTATTCTCTTTCTCTTCATATAAACTAGGGAAGAGGACACAGAGCTATTAGATAATGCAGTCATCTTCCTAACTGTTTCAGAATTACATTTCTGAGGCTTTTTCATTTGAGTTAGGTCTTTCTTGATCAAAGGGTGATCCCTCTCCTATCATTGACTGCAGTATTCTGAGCCTTGTCTTTTAGCAGGAAAAAAGATGTGGATAAACTGAAAAATAACAACAAACTTGGTCTGGCTGAAAGCAAAGTCTATTAATGCTGCAGGGAGGGTGGGAAGTGTTAAATACTTTTCACATACTTTACAGAAATATGAAAAGCATATTTTCACAAAAAGTATCCTCAGACTTCCTCTTATTCATGTCAGTAGGTTTGAAAGCAATGATTAAGAAATATTAATACCCCTTAGTACATCTTTGGGAGCATATATAGACAATGAAATTGTCTTAAGTCATGTTCAGGCCCATATCAAGAGCCTTTCACTAGGGAAAAAATGTAAAGATGCTGCACAGTGATTAACAGTCTAGCTCTGTAAGAATTTTGCTATTTACTTCTGGGAGGAAGAAGGGGACACTTGGATTAGGACATTTGAGAATTGAGTTAAACTATCAGCTACATGATGTTCACTATAGAGTTAATTGTAACCATAAGGCAATGGGGGTGCCAATGTATTAGCCAAGCACTCAGCTTTGCTTCATGTAGATGTGAAATTATGCTCCTTGTTTTTCTACTTCCTCCAAACGAAGTGGGAGAAAAGACTTTTTGACTCAGAGTCTTGGAGAGAGAGAGACTCCAAGATGCAAAAATGTAGTTCTAATTCTTGAAAGTAGATATCATTTTTCCATCCTCTAATCCTTTTTTTCCCACCCACTCACTCATGCCTTGCCTGCCTCATCCCTTTTCTATTCCAATTCCTGCCTTTCATACGCCACAGGTAAGGATACAAAGCCATAATAACATCCTAGAAAATCATATACATAAGATCTGTGCAAAATATATGGATCACATTAAATAGAGGTGGTAAAAAGAAATAAAAATAAAGGCACACAGTTCCTCATCTGATGACCTGCGAAGCTGATATATGTGTAAGTTTTGTGGAAGTGATTTTAATACAGGAGCCTTAAGTCAGCTCTAATGTGAGTAAAAAACAGCAGCAGATTAAGCATGAGCCTAAGCAGAGAAAAGCTCTTGCAGTCCTTCTGGCAGGAGATTAAAATAATTGCTAATGGGAAAGCTTTTCAAAAGTATGAACATTTTAACTGCACTACATGTTATAAAGGAGCTGTAGAGAACTGAGAAGACCTCCTTTCTAAAGAAATTATGTAGAACAAGATTTCTTTCTGTTGCTTTACAATTAAGCAATATTGTCTCCAACTGAGAGGCTATGTGGGGTAACAGGAAGGGGCTTATGCACTATCCAGACAAAAGTGTCTGAACAGGAGGATGAGGAGGAGGAGGAATAGTGTGTGGGTGTGAGTGTGAGAGATGGTGCACACAGCATTTATGGGTCTGAGACACATCCCAGTGCAGAGAATATCACCTAGACAAGAAGTAAAGGTGTTAAAAATAAACTCTTGGATCTGACCAGTGTGCTCTAGGGTTCCACGTAAAGGTAACAACTCTACCCAGTTGTGTAGTCTTGGCATTCATTTGGTAAAATCTTCTTTGCAATTCATTAAACGAGAACATTCAAAATTAGTTCTTTTTT
>VZTT01008642.1:5265-28546 GCA_013400855.1 Buphagus erythrorhynchus | reverse complement strand
CAATAATGATATTAAAATTACTGTCTCTTGCCACTGCCTATGATAGGAGTCTACAGAGATCTCAAATGGAGATCTACCAGAGACACCTTCCACTGCTCAAATAAGTCCTCTCCAAGTTGTCTAACTCTCCATTACACACACTCACTTTTCAGTGNTGAAGTTATATAAGAGACATTTTAGAAGGCAAGAAGGATGAAAAACCACAGATTCTCTTGTCCTGTATCTCACATCTCATCAATTTTTTTCCACTCACAATTACTGAAGTCTACAGAAAATTACAAGAAAGCTCTGTGGGATGGAGGATTCAATGATTTTGCTCTCCAGTCTCAGCTGCCATGAAGGAAAGGGACAGGAACAAGACAGCTAGGATACCAGAGAAGAGATGGAGGCAGGTGGGACTGACTGGTCATGGGAAACATGCAGTGGGTGGAAAAGGCATGAAGAAATAGATGTTTTAAAGAGTGTCTGAAAACAGGAAGGGGCAATAGTGTCTGAAGGGAAGGCAAATGTAAGAAAGGACAGAATGGATAGCTGAAGAGAGAAGCTCTAGAGACATTAACATTTTGCTTTATGTTAAAAAACTCCAAAATGAGGATTGTTTTCTCACAGTTCTGATCATAATTTCCTAGGTTGCCAGGCACACAGTAAAGAAGCACAAGTGGATCCTGCTTTTCCCTCTATATTTAGTGTATCCTCATTCAGCTCCAGAACTCTTTGCAGTCCTCTTTACTCTTTCTCATCTTATACTTTCACAGATCCAAACCATTTTGTTGCAGACCTTTGGCTGCACTGGACTCAGATTCAGCCACACAGCTGGGAATATAACTTGTTTTGCTCAGCAGAACCTGCTTCATTGGTAAAAACAAATTTACTTTGATTGCCTCTGGGACTAACACACACACGTTCTCCACCCCTCTGCCTAACAAAACTGTGAAGCAGATTTTTGACTTGCCAATAACCTCACCAACAAATTAGCTTTATTTTAACTCCATTACTCAGGCTAATCTCACTTGGATTTCCTAGCATTTACACAGGAAATGGTTCATTCATAATAGATGGTGTGTACATTGAGCTTTTGTAATTCGAGGAGTGTGTTAGGTGGTTTGTGGTGACATTTTTCTTAATTATGTGGGCAGCACTGGAATGTCTTTCTCCAACTACTGCTGTCTTGGTGGATGCACACATTATTTAGATTGAGAGCAAGAAACTCTCTCAGGTGGTTTTCAGGTAAAACGGAAATTATCTGCAGGGAAGGTTAGGAATAAAATTGAGATGTGCCTTTGCCTAGAATGGAATCCCAGACTGATAATGGGGTTTCATATAATTACCTTTTAGCAATCTCAGCTGCATTCCTCCCCTCACCACTTTCTTTCAGGTAGGAGGAAAAATGAAAATATAGGAAAATGAAAATATGGGAAGCTGTTCAAAGTCAGACCAGGAGCAGGCAGGAGTTTTAGGCATGTCTCTGACACTGATTCATCCTACAGCTTCAAGCTAATGCATATCCTCTCTGCTTCAGTGGAACAGGTCTCCTAGGCAATGTCAAATTAGCCACACTTCTGATCCTGCACTCAAAACCAGACACTGCTACCATCACATTATTACTATGCAAATCTAATCTAATAGGCAGCCTCAGCCCAGAGTCTTAACATTTAATTGCTTTAGAAATAGGCTAAACTTCACTTTCTTACACAGTCACACAATTCAATGAGTGGCAAAACAAGTGGGCTTTAGACATCTCAGATAGCCTCCCTCCTCTATGTTTTTCTCACAGATCTCCAAAGAAACTATGTGGATATGTAATATTTTGGACATTGGACATAATTTGGAGTTCTTTCACTCCTTCCCTTTGCCTGCAAATGCACTTATTTCTCAAATTCACAGGAGAGATAAGAAGTACAACAGCCAGCATTTTTGATGTAGCAATTCACGTGACTTGTCAGTGTTTTCCTCTCCTGAAAGTGGAGCATACCAACAAGACCTCTGACACTGCCTGCCTCCTGTCATTCCCACAGCACAATTGAATTCAGGAATTGATCTTCACACTGCATAGAAGGAATAATGGAGAAGTGAAAGTTGACCTGGGAAAGATGCATGCTTTACTCTAGCAATTAAATAAAAGCAGATCAGAGCCTTGAACTGAAAGCTGTGATGGATAATGTGACAACAGGAAAGCCTTAGAACACAAATGACCTTTCCTATTAATCTATACATTATTTTTGTACAAATTTTGTACAATTTTTTCTCTTTGTCTGGGGAAAAGGTTTGAAAAATAGCTTGAGAAAAATGAGAGCAGCACAGAGGACTAAGCAAAGATAGCATCATTAAAAGAGAAATTTCTGTTAATAATTCCCTTCTGGTCTTGGGTGCCAAGAGACAGTATTTCCCAGGTCTATGTATTTCCTCAAATACACCATTAATATGGTTTTTTATTTCCACTGCAGAATCCTGTAACTTATAAAGCCACTTAGATGTTTGTGGTGTGAAAGATGGATCATACTTACATGGTTTTCCACACATTTATTGAGCAGGAAACAAATATATCACAAAGGCTTTTTGTTACATTTCAAAGAGAAAAGTTGAAGAATTTGGGAGTAACAAGAAGTCAGTGATCAGAGTAAGTTACACACAAGCAATTTTACTCTTTCAGCATCTCAGAAGGCAGGGTATTTTGTGCACCCAGATTCTTGGGCCATGCCATCAGAACTGCATCTCTTCTGAACTGCACATTGTGCTTAACCCACTTACAGGTGGTGTCCTACTACCCCCATGAGGCCTTCATTATTTCTTTAGTTCATTTGAGCACCTGGCCCATCTTGGAGGCAAGTTTATTCTCCTGCCCTGCAAAGCCCAGGCAGTCTCCCCTTGTTTGTGAAATCTGAGTGCCTCATGTGTGATCTTTAATTGCAAGTGTCTGCAGGGAACTCCAGTAAGCACCAAGTACAGATCCACAGCAATGAAACGTGTCCAGAGTAGTGTTCAGAAGCATAAGAACACCAGTGAAGATTTTCAACTCAACATTTAACACAGGCACACCAAAATGAAACAACCTGCTCTAAGAACAATATGTTGGGGGTTGTGTGTCTTTGCAAAAGAAAAGAGTAGAAGAGAAGGAAAAGCAGTTACTGCAGGAACAGATAAAAGGAAAATTCCTTTTCAAATTTTCATTACATCCTTTTTCCAGCAGACAATATGGAGATTTAACATAGATTAAGCTTTACATTTAAGGGGTTGACAGCACTATTGTCAATTAATCCTGCAGAAGTTATGAGAGCACTGCTTCTGGCCTGAGTTTCTCCTGGTACCTTTGTCTGGGTCTGGCTATGTTGAGAATTCAGACAAAGTTGGAAATCAAGATTACAGGTTATGTTTATATAAAAAGTACGTTCATTGTTATACGAAGCTGTATCTTTAAAGAGAGAGCTTAGGTGAGATTCATCTGAGTAAATGCAGATGTTGCCCACACAGATGTTTATGCATGAGCTAGCTGAGTACAGTCTTCTTGCAAGAAGAAGCCTGGTACCCTTGTCATTAATTCCCTCCTGAACTATTTGGCTAAAATGGGTCAGACTAACCCCCTACTCAGAGCAACTAGCTCATAAGTGAACATCTATCTATTGATGTCTAAATACAGAGAAATCCAGAACAGTGTGTTTGCTCAAGAGTCCTGTGAGGGTAGATTTACAACAGCACACAGCAGCATACTTGTATTTACTGTCCTACAGGCACAAATATAAGTCAGCCTGAGGTATAACACAGCCTTTAACTCCAAAGCACCCTTATGCTGCCTGCTGATACACCTTGACACCCACACTGCTGTATCTTTGCAGATATAATTACCCATATTTGCTAGACCACAGCAGTGCAGATATGATAGCAAGTTTATGCTACCATCTTTTCACTGATCTCAGACATCCCCCATGCTGTTTGCAGGGGAAAACAAGAATCTTTTTCTTCAACAAGTTCAGAGGGCATCTTGCACTCTGTTTCAGCTGGTAGAGCTGGCAGTGACTCATGTTGCACGAAAATACAAAAAGTGAGATAAACAGGAAGTCTTGTGATTCCTTTCTCTAAAATAAGGCTTTAAAAGCCACTAGAATGATCCTGTGTCTCTGTTAACCACCACAGATCCTGGCCAGCTTCCAAAACAATGAGCATCACCCTCATCTCTGGAAAACTATCCTGGTTCTCAACGTGCAATGTCAGCTGGCAGGAGGGACGAGAAAAAGGAAACAAACCAAAAACATCCTACAGAATTAATTAGGAGTTTGGAACACAATTCTCACCTAAGAAGCAAATGAAGAGTATGCTTACACATAACTGAGGAAAAAACATTGATCCCTGAACAGAAATCATATCCCTCTCTTGCAATCAGTGCTTCCTAAATGTATGTCACGTTGCCTATAGTTAGTACCAATCACTCCTCCTAGCCAGGGTGATACAAGTATGTGTGTGGGATACTAAATGGCTCTGGGGAGTTATCTGATATGTCTAAAAAATCTTATGTATGTTGCTCTTTTTATAGCTGAATATGTTTCATTCCTATGAACCCTTTCCTTTCTTTCACTCATTTTCTGTACACTTTTTTTTTTTGAAGACACAGAGATTTTCTTGAATGCAATTTTTCTCTTCAAAAGATTCCATTATGAGAAATATTTTGAAACAAAAGAAAATGAAATGTTCATTTTGTGTGCATTGGCAATTTTGGTTCCAAAGGTTATTCATTCATTTACAAATCCATTCTAACTGTCCAGCTAATTTCACTTTCTTTCCCATTTATACCAAATCAAATTATTACCCAGAGCTGAACAAAATTACTTCATTTAGATTCTTTTTTTCCCCTAATGAAAAAAAAAAAGTAAACCACTTCTCTCAGGAGCTGAGTGCCTTCCAAGCTAACACATCATTTACCTTATCCTCACAACAGCCAAGGTTCTGTAACAGGGAGAGCAGGTGATGTGCCAGCACGAGAGGCAGCACACCTTGGTGGGGACACAACGACAATTTGAAACCCTTGAACTCTACCACTAACTCTGCAATTTTAGGTACAGCAGTTTCCACATCAGTGAACTCAAATGGCTTTTATTTTATTTCCTTCTTAAAGCTCTTACTGATTTTACAATTCAAACTGCTAAACAATAGGAAAAAAAATAAGTAATCCTGCTAATAAAGACAGTATTTTGTTCTATACCTTGTATTTTATTGTTTTTTCTTTAACTAGTTAAAAACTGTATACAAATAGCACTGGCTCAGGACTTTTCAGATAATTACTACGATCGTTCCTGAAAGAAATAATGGTATAGATTTAAAACATAAATACCACTAGTATCAGAAGGCTGTGTAATATTGGAAACCTGGTAGTATGTTAAAGTTTAAGAACTACAAAGTGAATATTTTTGAGCTGAAGTGTCCGAGAGGTCAATATTGATAGCAAGTTTTTAAACGTGTAACTAAGCCCATAAAAGAAGTAGACAGCAAGTTATTGAGAACTGATAAAGGTTAAGTTATTTTAGCTAATAACAGTCTGCAGATGATTGTGAAATTCCCCAGATGTACTCAAAGTCATTGGAGCTTTAGGCAGCATGGTGGCAGATTAAATTTATCTTGGATAAGCAGGAAATAGTGTACATTGACACAATAAAAAAATCAAAGTCACTGACAGTCTCTAAGCCCAGCAGCTGTTCTAGTAGAGAAAGAAATGGAGGAACCAGCACAAGCAGATCAGAAACAGATGATGAGTACAGTTAAAATTACATGGGTTAGACATAGCATGAGGAATGATACTCAGAGTAAAGGGGGGGAAGGAAGGGGAGGGGAGCAGCAGAATTAGGAACCTGGGATTTATGGGTAATGATAATTATTGAGGCTGGAAGGAAACTTCTTGAAATTTTTGCAGGAAGATTTCTAGAAAATATTTAAAAATGTGAATGCTTCAAATAAAAACACCTTCTTAATATGAACAGCTGAGAGGCAAAAAAAAAGGGAGAAATTGAGAAAAATGTAAACCCATCAGGAAATTAGTGGCTGCAATGAGATGTCCCCTCAGTCTCTCTTTCTCCAGGGTGAACAGACCAAGTGACCTCGGCAGCAACTCATATGGCTTCCCCTCAAGAGACCCTTCAACACCTTTGTGGCCCTTCTTTGGATGCTTTCTAAAAGCTTTCTTATATTCTTGTGCCCAAAACTGCTCACAGTACTAGAGGTGAGGGTACACCCAGCAGAGAAACCATAAACATAGCAGAGTTTAAGCTTCAGTATTTTTTCTGAATGGAGGTCGCTTGCTGAATCACAGACTTATGTTAAGCATTCAACCTACTGGCTGCTACTCTCTGTTACAAAGCAAATACAGATGCATGCTGGTAGAAAAAATTCCTTGAATCATCTCAGGAAAAGCTGCAATGACATTCCCTATTATGCTTCACAATAGGAGTTTCTCTTGACTCTCTTTGCTTTGTTCCTCAAATCAGAAAGAGAAGGAGAAAGAAAATACTTTTCCTCTGGCTGACTGAGTTACAGAGAATGTCAGGTCTGGTCTCTCTTGCTTTCCTTAGGATTGCCCAGATGGCTCCTTTGAAATGGATGTGTCTAATTTTAGAGCAAGAAAGGGGAAAAGAAAGCAAGAGAGGCTAAAGCAAGGTGACTTTTCCCTGCATATGTTGGTGTGTTGAGATTCTATGGCAACATTTTTCTCTTTTCCTTTGCTTGAGTCTTTCTCTAGTCTCTCTCTTTTTTTTTTTTTTTTCACCCACAGATAAGCACGTTTGTTAACTTTAATGAAGTACCAAGACTGAAGTACGGAGACTGCTCTGTGTTTTATTCATCTGGAATTCTCTTAAGCATGTAAGGGACTCATTTGCCTTATTGGTTTTCTGTGGCCATCTTGAGAAAAAGATGCATCAAAACCACCATAACATCATGCTAAATAGGAGTAATGGGGCATGAATTTCAGGTTACTGAGGCGGCTGCCCATGGAAGTGAAACAATAAAATAATACATGCTGTTATTACAGCTGTTTGTGCTTTGTTTGTGAACGTGTGTCTCAAGTCTAAAACTAATCACTGTAGATTTTCTGTGTAACTTGGCTTTCTTCTCTTTAATACAAAACAAAGTGCCATACACAAATAAAACAATGAAGTATTTTTTTAAGTAAAAAGCTGCATAATTAGAGCCAAAGAGCTGAAACTACTGCAAACAAAGGATACAGATTTCAAGTGAACTTGAATTTAAGATCTTTGACATTCCCATCTTACAACTAGAGTAGAAGTGCTTTACAATTGTTTATGAGATGTTTTAGACAATTTATTGTTCAGTTTGTACAGCCCTTTGTAATAAAAAAATCAGCTTTCAAAAGAAGGGTCTATTGTGTTGGATAGGTAAAAGCCTAAGAAAAAATGGGAGATTACACACTACAAGCAAGTAAAGGAATTTTGCATTTGTCTGTCATGGCTGTTATCCAAAGAATAAGATCTTCACAACAAAATCTCCCGAGGTCTTCTTAACATCTAGTTCCAATACCCCTACCATGGGCAGGGACGCCTTCCACTTGCCCAGGTTGCTCAAAGCCCCATCTAACATGGCCTTGAGTTATGAAAACAATTAATAAAATAGGGGCTTTATATAAAAAAAAGTGCTTATTCCTATTGACCTGGCTCATTTCGGAGCTTGATGAAGATCAACAGGCAAAGAAATGAGCTCAGGCAGTGTCTCAAGTTACTGAGATGAGTTTGTGCTATTAATTAAAATAAAAGTTATTGCTACATAAAGTTTCTCTGTTCTATCTTCAGTACCCTAGTCAATTAATTTTCTGAAGTCTTCTTCGTTCAAGCTAAGGTACATTATGATAGATGATCCTATTTCTCCATGCTAGTTTGAAAGGTAATTTACAAGAGGTCTGGTGGAGGCTAATGCTGGAACTGATTGACTCTTATTGGCTCAGGCCTTACCAAGGTAAAGGGGCAGCTGAAGCCTGGGCTTAAGGACAAATTGACAACCACTGTGTCATCTCCTTCAAGAACATCATTACCCTGCATCCCCATGGAGATGAGTGCAAGGGTCCATGTTTTTCTTTAGGTACTGTAGGATTATTCAGTGAAGTGGGTCTTTGAAACCCTAATGATGCATATTTAATATAGTTTTTGGCAAAGGTGTACCTCAGCACCATTGAGCTGCAGGATATTTTCCATATGTTGTGTTGAATGAGTGGGATTTTTGAGTAAGAACAGGATAATGTCAATGTACACTTTGCTGTTAAAAACCATTAACACTGGACATTGAACAGGTATACCAAGTAAAAGTCGTGCTCTCAGGACTCTGATTTCACTGGAAAAGACAAATCCTTTGCTTCTGCTGGTTTTGTTATTAGTGAATTCACCAAATGTTCTCTTTTTCTGATTGTTTCTATATAAGGGATATTCATTTTGGAATAAATATTTACATAGACATATCATCTAGTTTTTCTTCTAGAGAGCTAGCCCTTTTCAATAAACTGGAGCTGTGATGAGATTTGGGAATATTAATATGCAAAAATTACAGTGAGTCCCATTTACAAGAATGGGCCTGAATTATACATTTGTAACTCAATATCCCAAGATTTCTAATGTACTCTTGAGGATAATTGCAGCTGCAGTACAACTGATGCTAAATACAGTAAGTATAGAATTTTTTGTTTTCCACTTTTTTGCCTGGTTATCTCCTTCATATTCTTTTTATTTCAGATGCTAACTATAACTGTCCCAGAGCTCCCCAGTGTACACCTATTGCAAACTGAATTTCCTCATCCCAGCTTTTATATTTAAAAGGCACAGAAAATAGCATGAAGAAAGCTTCCTATTAGGGAATGTGGTGGAAAAGTGCCAGCAGACAGTGATTCTCATAGCAGAAGATACTGAAGACAAAAGCTAGCACAAAAGAGACCAAAAGTTGAGTTGAGATCCAATAGAGCTGCTAAGAATAGAGCCATATCCATATCCATCACATATCCAGAGAAACAAAGGCTCTGTATTCCACCAGCATCCTAGTAAGTACTAAAACAAAAGATTCACAGTGTTTTCAGAAGTCCTCAGTTCCTATCTTCCTCAGTTTCCAATTTTCCAAGGAGTAGGGAAGTATAGCTAGTCTTTGGTACCTGGACTGAAATGTACCTGGGCAAAAGATTAATTTCTAACCTCTGCTCCATTCCACCTTCACAGCCTACAGACCTGAATTACTCCATTTGCAAATTTCTCAAAAGCACCTTGTAGCCTGCAGACTCAAGAGGTCCATGGAGCTTATGACAATCCAGTTGCCAAACAAATATTTTTAAAAGTCCTGTCCTGTTGTTCTTCATGCTACAAGAAGGTATTCCTTTGTCAAAGTATTTTCTTCTTATAATAATTGTTATTTTTACATTATTTTTCAACTGATACCATATGTGTTTGAACATGGGAAACAATCAAGGAAGCAGCTTCGGAAGAACAAATTTTATTGCCATAGCTCAGACTTTTGACAACACACATCATTTGATAGCAGCTTTTCCACTTGCCTTTCTATGAGAATAGGCAGACTTACATATCTCTTTTAATTAGGGACAGCATTCCACTGCTACTTGTGCCAGCAAAATCCTCCAAAACTCAGCAGAACAACATTGACAAAACACCTTGGACTTAGGTGCTTTACTGTTATGAAGAGAAACCTGGTGAAAGAGAGAATACAGAAAATAAACTGCACAGGGAACAAGACTAACAGCCCTGCAGCATTGCACAACAGTGGCTCTTGTCTTGTAGGTTGTGGATTAGTGGCAGTCTGTGAGACACAGACATTGGAAAGTTGTCCATGAAATCATCACAGAGAAAAAATTAACAGAGTCAGTCCCACCCACAGTCACTCAAGTGAACAATCAAAATGGGAGGAAGTGAAAGGAATAAAAGAGAAAACCTTAACTTAATTTGTACTTATTTGTAAATGAAAAATACTGTGGCAACGCTGCAAAAGGTGGTGCAGGCATCTTCCTCAGAGTAAGTGCCCATGGAATTTTTTTAAAAGGTTAAATGGTATTTTGATTAAAGAAAGTGGTAATATTACACAATATATTGAGAAGAATCAACAGCAATGTTGTGATGAAGTACATGATTATTACAGATCAAGGTAACAGTTTCTAACAGTGGTTGATGCAGAAAAAGTGTAAGGAGACATGAAAGATATATTAACAGAGCCAGGCTTCAACCTATTTGTGACAGGAAATTCTGCTTTAGACACAAGGGACAAGATTTGCTGCCAGCATTATTCACACTGTTTCATTGAAATACATAGAATTACACTGGTTTAGCTGTAGAAGTCTTGCTTCTTTCTCTAGAAGACACTAGTATGCTTTGGTTTGCGAAAATACAAAATATTTTCATTTAAAAATGCAGTTTTAGACTCCTCCATTGTAACATATCAGTGAGTTTTCAATGAAACATTTTTTGTAAGGAAATACTGGTTCTTTTTTGCCAGAAAAGGTCCATTCTGAAAAATTCAAAATTTCAAAGCAGATAGTGAAAACAACTTGTCAACTTATGTGAGATTCCGTGAATTGTATAACTAAGTACTCTTTTTTGTTCTAACATTTCGATGAATTCATTGTGGCAAAGAGGGGGAACAACCAAGAGTCTGTACTGATTTCTTATTTCACAGACATATTTTGTGTTTATCATCATTTGGAACAGCAAACAAAATTTAAAACATCTTGAATATTGCCTTGAAACAGAGAAAATAGTTATAATCAGATGCTTCTGGGCTCAAAATCTAATCTATCCACTGCCTCCCACATGGCAAGCATGTATTCTTCCACTCTTAGATTGCCTCATGTGGTTATTACCCTAGTCATTGTATCAGGCCCTACCTTTTCTATCACTCCATTAAGTCAATACCTTAAGGGTTAAGGAAGAAACTTTGTCAGGGACTTTGTCAGAGGAGTTTTCTGAGAACTGTTAATTTGCAGCATGCTATTTAAAGAAAACGTCTGCTCATCAGAGGATAATCTCAGAAAGCTGTGGGTTTGCAAAGTGGCAGGTACCCAGCTCTCCCTTGGCTGAAAACAGCAGAGATTTACTTTCATATCTACCTCCCACGTACAGGAGCTTTTGCCTTGGTTTTTCTGCTCAGTTCCTCATGACAAGGCATTTCAGGCTGTGCATCTGAACTTTGATGGAAGTTTCTTTATACATTTAAAATGAAGGGTGCTGAGCCAAGAGCTAAGGCTTTCTGTAGAACTTAACATGTTGTCATATATGATGAGGGGTTGCTCTGGAGGTTTGTGCTCACTATTTTTGGGTTCAGTTGTTAGTATTTTTTATTAATGCAGCCGTGCCATCTCCTCAGTGATTCCTTCTTTCAACATATTCTGGCTTTGCTAATTACCATTTCCAGCTAAGAGTTCCAGAAATGAACAGTTTGTCAAGATGTGGAAATAAAAAGGACTTAAGATTCTAAGTTATAGTATCCAATGAATAAATAGTAAGATAGATTGATTGTGATGTGTGAGCCAACACAGATCAACACGGCTGTGATCACTGGTCTGTGTCAGACACACCTAAACTTATCAATGTCCTCAAACAGATGTCCTTGTCAGGTTTGGGTAGCTCTTGGTGAGCCAAAAAAATGCAAAATGCAAACTGACAATGTCCATTACCTGCTCAGAATTAATTTTTGCAGATTCCCAGAGTGGGTCAGGTTGGAAGGGACTGTGGTGACTCACCTGGCCCAATCTCCCCGCTCAGGCAGGGTCATCCTAGAGCACATGGCACAAGATTGTGTCCAGACAGTTCTTCAGTCTCTCTGGTGAGGGAGACTCCACAACCTCTTCAGGGAGCCTGTGCCAGTGTGTCACCTATACAGTAAACAGGTTTTTGCTTATGCTCAGATAGAACTTTCTGTGCATCAATTTATTCCTGTTGCCTCCTGTCCTATTGCTCAGATGGAGCAGAGCCTGGCTCCATCCTCTTGATACCCCCCCTTCAGATACTGATAGACATTTAGAGAGGTTCCCTCTCAGCTCTGTCTTCTCCAGGCTGACCAGGCCCAGCTCCCTCAGCCTTTCCTAAGAGAGATGTAAGAGAGATGTTCCAGTCCCTGAATCATCTTTGCTACCCTCCACTGGACCCACTCAGGAGCTCCACGTCTCTCTTGTCCTGAGGAGCCCAGAACTGGGCACAGAACTCCAGATGTGCCTGACCAGGGCTGAGCAGAGGGGCAGGATCACCTCCCTCAACCTGCTGGCAGTGCTGTTCCTAATGCAGCCCAGGATTCCATTGGCCTCCTTGGCCACAGGACACACTGCTGGCTCATGGATGGCTTGTTGGCCACCGGGACCCCTGGGTCTTTCTCCACAGAGCTCCTTTCCAGCAGGTCAGTCCCCAGACTCTACTGGTGTATGGTTACCCATGATTAATTTTACTTTTGATACTTAGTACAAATCTCTGCTCTTGGCAGTTGCCTGAGAAGGGCTTTGGAAGGGAAGGCATGAGCAGTGCCAAGCCTCCCTCCTGGCCTTTCCCCAGGGCAGCTCAGCTTGTACTGCCAGCACTGCTGAGGAGTGAGAGCAAAAACAGACCCAGTGCCCTGGGGCCGAGGTGAGTAATGAAGACTCCATCCAGGAACTCCTGTGCTGGCCCAGGGTGGGCTGGGTGAGGTCCAGCTTCCCTGAGCCTGGGCTGGGACATGAAGTTCAATATTGCATTGCACTGCAATATTGCTTTTCATTAACCTAATAATTTAGCTACATGAGAATACTTTTACGCATCTGTCTCTTTCTTTTTTAGCCAGACATAAATTGAGACTCAGATTCTACTGTTATTAATTCCAAATCTCTGCACTTCTGGGTCACAAAGCATATAGATAGAGGTAGTTCGTGCAGGGCACATTTCCACTTTGCACAGGCACTGCCAGATCAGCCACACTATCAAGAGGACCTTGTCACCTGCAGATGGCTCCTATTTTAAATTGTCACCCAGTTTTCCAGCTGTCTCTTTTGGAAGCCATGCTGTTTCACAGGCACGTTTTGCACAGCTGGCCAGGGAGAGACAGAGGGGAAGAGACACAGCCCTGTTCTCAAGGCCAGGCAGAACTCTTGGAATCATCCTCCCAAAGGTGGCTATATGTCACAATTCTGTCACCATTTGCACCTCAGCCTTGTTCTTTTGATTTCTACAAAAGGTAATCCTTGCAGAAGAAGCAACAGACATGGAGACTAAGGCTTGTTCAAGTCTTACAAAGCTGCATAGAAATTACCTGCATGAGGAATGAGCTTTCCTATGCACTGTGAACCACACTCAGCTGGAAGCAGTGCATATAAAGATGCACGACTGACCCATGTTTCTGTTCTTTCCTTCTTTCTCAGTGCAGTCAGCAGCCACTGGCTTTTCCACACCAGGAAGTAGCAGTTGTTGGGACAGTTGCCCTCTGGAACTGTCCCTCAACAGGAGAGCTTAATATTCCTATTTGCACCTTCTTAGCTGCTCGAGCTCTGTGAGGAAAAACGATGAAGGATGTTAGTGGGAATTCTGATGAGATGGTACTTTGCAGTCATCTGTATCTCTGAGAAGTGTTCAGGATCAGCTCTGCTGAGGACAACATGACTTCTTGTTCTGTTTGTCTCTGGCCTCACCTGCAGTGGCCCTGTCTTTGTTGACTGAAAATTATTTCTTATCTACATGCCGTTAGGGTGAGATTGGCAGCCCACAAGAAAAGCACTTCAGGCAATGGTTATGTTTTCCTGCTTTATATTTTTCTGTCAGTAAGTTTGGCTAGATTCTCTGACTCCTAAAGCAGCAGCAGACATATCTGATCACTGAATTGAGGACAGATGAATAATAACTGATAACAAGCTCTGCAACACAGCAAGGGGCCTG
The DNA here is from genome assembly GCA_013400855.1 of Buphagus erythrorhynchus. Classification (NCBI taxonomy): domain Eukaryota; kingdom Metazoa; phylum Chordata; class Aves; order Passeriformes; family Sturnidae; genus Buphagus; species Buphagus erythrorhynchus. The sequence goes on along the minus strand of VZTT01008642.1, from coordinate 14,681 downwards.
AAAGCAGAAACCTCTGCATCAGTGGAGCTGGAACAGAAAATTTCATTAATGAAAAATTGCTTTAGAGTTTATGCTTGTCTCTACAGGCAGCTGGACTTGCTGGAAGCACAGAGGATGCAGCTACTCTACTAGTTAGACCTTTTCCTCTCTGCCCTTGTTTTAATTAACTGAAGACATTTGATATGAAAACCTTTTACCATCTCTCCAGATCATGCATAGGTACAGGCAGGAAGATCATCCTGTGCTTTGTCTGGCTGGCAGTCACTGAAGGGCTGCTCATGGCTGCAGTCAGCAGCAATGGGTGTCATGAATTCAGACAGACGTTTTTTCTGATGACTATTCACAGGCAAAAGAAACTGCATGCAAATCAGAGGCCATTGAAACAAATCTTCTTCCTACCCCACTTCGGCTTTCATAGTTTGTGAACTCATTGGAGGAGTCAGAAGGGTATAAAATCCTTGAAGAGAAAGAACACAAAATATACACCTATAAATATTTGCATATTTATATATAGGTAAATGTATATACATAGATTGTAAACAAACACACATATAATATACACAAATGTATGTGTAAAAACGTCATTTCTGCTGGCATTTACCCTTAAATATCTTTCAGCACACATAGAATCATTAAGGTTACCAAAGACCTCTAAAATCATTGAGTCAAAATGTTAACCCTGCACCACTGTGCTCACCACTAAACTATTTCACCTAGTGCCACATCCATGTCTTTTGAATGCTTCCAAGGACAGTGATTCCATCACTTCCCTATGCAGCCTGTTCCAATGCCTGATCACCCTTACAGTGAAGAAATATTTTCTAACGTCCATCTAAACCTCTCCTGGTGCAACTTGAGGCCATTTTTTCCTCACCTTGCCACTTTTACCTGGGAGAAGAGCCCACATGTCCTCTGCAAGTCCTGCACTATCAGTTTGGTCCACAACAGTATGTGTCATTTTGGGTTTATAGTAAATCTGATGGCTGCTTTTTACCTCTACAAAGTAAAGGAACTGCTAGGTCCTCAATGTATTTCTTTTGTTTTTACTGTGCTTAGTTGTAAACGCAAATCAGAGTAATTGACCCAACGATTTCTAGAACAGAATTGGCATGTAGTAATTGTGTTCTCTTCAATTTTTAAGTAAGTATTTGTATGAAAGCCTAGATCTACAACAAAACTTAATAGAAAATAGTAGTCCCAAATGAGATCTGTGCAGCTCCACTGAATTTAAATTGAGCTAGCTTAGGGAAAAACTAGATTTTTATTATGATTATTACTCTGTCTTATCATTTTCTCTCAATAATATCATGGTGATTTTAAAACATATTCAATACACCCTTATCTGGAATCCTACTGAGTACAACAAAAAGACAGGAGAGATAGGGACTCCATTTTACAGCAAAATTAAGCTCAGCAGCAGAGCACATAAATCCACACAAAACTGCAGGCATACATTTATATTCTGCTGCCTTCTTTGGGGCTTAAAAGTATGTCTGGATCCTTTGCCTCCTCAGGTCCAGATAGACTAAGGCAGAACTGTCAGCAAGGGCAATGACAATGAGCTATGGATATGTCCTATTCCCCATGTGCAGCTGGGGGAACTTCTGGTTGCTATTGTAAGCCAGAAAAAGTGCAACTGCTATAAGAAAGATTTTGACATGATATTTGGTTTACTCAGAAACTGCACAGGAAAAATATGGTCAGGTTGAACATCTAAGTCCTTTAGTTTGATTTTTTTCTTTTGAAATGTGACATTGCCAGAGAAGCATTATCTACCTGGTACTCTTCCAATATACAGCAAAGAGCCTTAAGAGAAGAGTGACAGTAACATGACAGTCATATTCCAGGAAAGTATTTGGGAACTCCATGTAAAAATTTCAATAAGCCTTATTTTATGCTATGTTTGTGAAAGTGTGGAGTCAGACCTCACAAATGTGGGATGTGATAATTCTGTTCTGCTCTGTGTGCCTATTCATGTGATACTGGCATTAAACGATTCTGAATTACAAAGCACCATCCATTCACGTTCTGAATTTGTCCAGCCCCATCTGTGTCACTGGCATGATTCATTACTTCTTCCGGACCAGAGCTTGGCAGAGGGAATGTACCCAGTTTTCATGCAACAAATTCCATTTTCAAGCCATGGAGAGCAATTTTGTAACAGCTGGGAGTATTTTCCTGTTGTCACAATTTGATATAGGTAATGAAAGGGAAATAGGCCATAGAAAGTCAGGTAGTGGTCTAGCACAGTTCATAGGCAGTCTGACAAGTGTTTATTGTCAAAGCCCTTTCTCAATCATGTTCCACAGGGCAGTGGTTGCATGTGAGCTAAACCTTAGTGAATGCAATTGCTTGGATGATTGGCACAATAAGAAAAGATCTGCTTTTTCATTTTGGATGTGTATGCTGGTAGTGGAGTCACTAGGAGTGAAAACATCCAGAAGTTTAGGAGCTTGTAGCACAACCTTCATACTGTGTTTTTAGGTTATCGATGAATAATGTTAAATCTGAGACTGTTTTGCAGCTGATTCACAAATTAAAAATGGGAGTGTGGGCTAAATGCATCAGATGAAGTGTTCATAATGCATAATTCAAGTATTGGAAATGCAATATTCCTGTCAGTTTCAGAAGACTGGTCACATGTATTTTGGTTTGCCTTCATCTCTTTTTTTGCCCTCTTTGTCTTTTCTTTTTACATCACCTTGCTGTCATCACTAGATATAACAACTTTGAGCTCTGAACAAATAATAGTTATCCTCACACTACATATCAATTACCTTTGGTCAAGAGATTGATTTAACATTTCATGGTATCCCTACTCTTCATTTATGATTGCAAAGAAACTGCGACAGGATGCCTTTAAAATACTCTAGTGCAGTTTCTACATGAATTTTCTTTTTTTTTACTGAAACTTCTTCAGTGGGAAAATAATAATCATATTTTATGGGCATTGATACATACAATCTCCATATTCTTGGTGGGGCATTTCATATTCTATCTCACAGCATTAAAAGAAATGACTGCCAAAAGCCAGTTGACAGCTCCTTTGTGTTTAGATCACTATGGACCAGAGTCTCCCAATTTTCAAACATGCCAGAAACAAACATGAATATCCTGTTGCTGTTATTATGCATTGGGAAAGCACTGAAAAGATGGAAATCTGGGTCAGCAAGGCTTGAGCATGTGGAAAAACAGTCCCTTGGGCTTCAAATGTAAGCATGTATATCACTCGTAATATCTTAAAGTGATTTTTCCAATCATTATCTTAATTACAAAGATGAGAAGAACTAAATCCAACCCAAATCTTCTTCCTGACAGAGCAGTCTGTGGAAGCTGTAGAAGCTGTTCACTGTAAACAGATTTGGGAACAGTCTTCTGTTATGTTTCAGCTTGCTCTCTAATGGTAACAAATAGGCTTAAAGTTTAATGTCATTTTCAAAATATGCCAGTGTGCACTTTTACAGCTGTGGCTGTAATTGAAGGTATTATTTGAAGACTTGTATTGTAGTCACGCTTCACCATATCCTGATAGAATATGGAATTTAGCTGGAAAATATTTCTGAGGTTAAAAGATCATTTTTCTAAAATCAATTGCTTTCATATTTGCCTTCTAATTTTCAAGGACTTCTTCCCACAGTTAAATAGACATTTTTCAGTGCATCATTTGCTTTGCCCTTCTCTCCACTCTCCACCCTCCCTCAGCACTCAAAAAAAGGAGAAGAAAAAAAAAAGAAGGAAAGAATAGATGTTTGATTTAAAGAATGTCCATCTGCAGCCAACAGAAAGAAAACTACTTTGATTTTTGTGCAAACTTATGACTCATGATCCTCAGCAAGAGAGAAAACTTTGTTCATAGCTCTCACTATTTTTTCCACCACCCTTTATGCACTTAGGAGATTCTCTCCAGGCAACCAACTTGCATGCTTCCTGTTTTTGGGGATGGCTCCCCAAACAGCTCAAAATTTTTTTCTTTTACCTGCAGTGATTCTAGTAAACATTCCTCCAGATTTTCTATATTACAGTATTTTAGCACCTTGCACAAATAGGAAGAATTTGGATCAGAAATACAGAGATTACAGCAGTAATTGTAATTGCTCTTTCTTTACTGTTACACTATTTTACCACTGACATAGGAGGTGTGGTGTGGATAATCATCATGTTCAAGCTGGGGATGAGACCACCAGTGCTTGGAGAGCTTTAGAGCACCAATCAAGATCCCAAAGTTAAGTGCAGAGGTTGATGATCCAGGACCCCAGCAATGCCCAGGATTTTGGTAGCATCCCAATTAGCAGAGTTCACATGCACATCTCTTGGCCCACAATGAGGTCGATTCACACAGCCCAGTGAAATACAAGCTGACCTCACCACATTTGATTTGTGGCTCACTCTTATGGGCTGCCTGTGCAGAGGGACTAAACGTGAGCCTCAGCAACCAGAAATCCCCCATGAGAGCAGAACAGCCTGTTGTCTGAGATACTGTGAGATACTGGAATCCACATCTTTGCAAAGGCCAGGAGCTCTCATCTGAAACATGGACTCTGCCATGTGTGCTCCTGGCTGGGCTCCTTAGCAGCTCTGCAATGGCAGCAGACAGCTGGGCAGTATAATTGGCCCCAGGAGGAGGTTAATCCTCTCTGTTCAAACAGCTGGATGCATAGTAACAAAGCCATACTCAGAACAAAGAGGAAAAAGAGCAAAGAATTTAATCTGTTCTAACACAGCAGTGTCCTTTTATGCTCAGAAGGCAACTTGTTGATGAAGAGATACTGCCTAGTGATAACTTCTCACTCCCTTGATTTTACCCATAATTTATGAAGAATGTGTAATTTTATGACATTAAAGAACAGTATTCTAATCCAAGGAAGGCACATTTTTCCACAGAGTGCTGTCTGACCTCCTGTGCTAAATATTAGTAACTGAAGACACATCCAATACACCCTATGTGATTTTGGAGGCTTAATACTTCTCCTACATATAATAGATATCAAATAATACCTGCATATACTAAGGGAATGCAAATTATCCCTCCAGGATAAATACTGCTGACTAAAGAAGATCAGTTCTATCTTCTTTCCTCCAGTATATGGATTGGAAATCTATAGCAGCTCATTACAGATAAAAGAGTCACTTTCGTCTGAAGCATCACAGATGTGCAGCAAAGAGAAAGTACTGATCGTGACAGACCCCTGGTGCCTAACATGGAACAAAACAAAAGATGGGCTTAATTGTAGAAGTTTAGGAGGCAACAGATTTGGCATTTCTGTTGAGATGTATCAATTCTCACTCAACCTTTCATTTTCTGTGACTGTAAAAGGGATTTTTGCTATCAACTTCCATGGCAACAGAACCAGGCTGCTGATGTCTTTTGACTTAGTTTCCCAGTCAATAAAATGGAAAGGCCTGTACCTCTTTCATGGGCATATAAACACACTAATGCTGGCCCTGCATGCTGAGATCCGTGATTTTGATTCCAGAGTGTTATTGAAACTGATTGATGCAGCTCATTACTGGGCTGTAGGCCAGAGCAGCTTTTAAGTCCGTTCCAGTGCAGCAAATTTTGGCTGTATAATAAACACAGCCATGCCTCAATGCAGATCCATCATAAATACAAGACATCTGTGATCACAAAAGAGTAAGTTCATAGAGTGAAGCAGAAGGAGCAGCGAGGTAGAGGGACTGGCCCCTTGTTGGTGGAGATAAGCCCTGTCAATTGTAGTGCACATGTCCTTGTCCCATGGAGGGCACCTCTCTGTGTTTCTTTGCTTGCTATCTGGCTGCTGCTGCAATCTGTCCCTGGAACATGTGAGCAGAAAGGTGCCTGTATAACTGTGCATGGGGGTGCACACTCTCCCATGGGCTGACTGCAAAAGGACTTGAGGAGAGCGCAAGCACTCAGATCACATTGTAGTACAAATTCTCCATCTGTGCTTCAGCTAATGATAATTTCTTCTTTGTCGAGGCTATTTACATATTCAACTCAGTTGAAAGAAAGAAATAAAGCAGAAATCTTTTCAAAATTTTAATACTCTTGAAAGAAACAAGGACAAGATAAAACTCATATTCAAAGATATTGTCAGTAAATTCATATGGGGTTAAAAACTGTGTTGGTTCACCCTGTCTCACTTTCCAAAACATTTTTATTACTGCATTACTTTTCCGAATTTATATATCCTCACTCTTGCATAATGTAGTTTAAAGAGCGAAATCTAGTTTATTTCAGCCCTAGGGCCCCACCCTGCCATGTTGCATTACATCAGGTTTTATAATCATCATATATTTATATTTCTCACCCTAATCTTACACAAACTGTTCTCTCTTCCTATTTACATTTTAATATACACTTCAACTTCTGCAAGTCTATTTCAGCATGGCTTATGAAGGATTTCCAAATATTGCTGCCGCACCACAGAAAATTCAGAGACACAGGTATGTAACTGTGATAACTGTGACCTTGTTCTGGAGCTGGCAGAATATGGAAATCTGACCTTCATGTATGCTGCCATGGAGGGGCTCTCTGATGCTGGAGCTTCAGCAGTTCTCAGCATGAGGAATAACTGAGTTTTCCTATCCCTTTGTGACCCAGAGCTCAGCTATAAAAAATGTGCCATGTGCTGAAAGGTTGTGCTCTGATTTAACATCCCTGGGGATTGCTTTTTCCATTCCAGCTATTCCTTCATCTCTCCCAGGGAACTATCTTGATCAGACAGGCACAGTACCATGGAGTGGCTTGTATCCACACTTCCAGCTTCTGGAGAAACTCAAGCTTGCTTTTACCACCCATATATTCACAGGTACTTTGTAGGCACCCTTGGGATAATGACTATCTACATGTGTGATTTATCAATCCAAGGTGCCTGAAACATCATAGCACTCCAAATGTTTGGGGTTTTTATGCCATGATGTCAAGCATATGTGAGATGTAACATGGAATGAGAGCAGCATGGGAACTTGGGGACATGAGTCCTAGAGAGNAATGAGAGTAGCATGGGAATCTGGGGACATGAGTCCTAGAGAGGTCGTGCTGAAAGGCTCTGCAGTAGAAAGAGCCAAGTCTAGTGGACTCCAAGAGACTCCAAGCCTAGTGTGGAGGGGCCCCAAGGGCTGTCCAGCAAAGGATCACAAAGGTGATTAAGGGNAGATATTCAAGAGCCATCTGGAGACACTGCAGGGCAACCTGCATGAGGTGCTGCTGCTTGAGCAGGGATGTTGTACAAGATGACCTCCAGAGGTCCTTTCCATCCTCAACCACTCTGATTCTGTGATTCTATGAAACTTTTACTGGGATTAAATTACCTTTAATTACCTTTCTTACCAAGAAATTGCCTTTTTACATGCAAAATAAATTAGGTTTCTAGATATCGTAGTAGAAATAATGATTTTTAGCAAAGACAAACCAATTTAAAAGTTTTCAAGTACAAAACTCAGGACAGAAGGCAGATATTTTACACTAAAAATTGAATGTGACAGAGAATATACAAGTTCGCAAGTTTTCAGTTGAATTCACAAGTCTGGCCAAAGCTCCTATTTTTCAGCTGTGGGCCCAGCATGCCTGGCTAAAATTAGGACTGATTTTTCTTCACCTCTGAAATAACATGGCATATGTCATTAAAGTAAAAATTGAAAGTCTTATTAAAGAAGAGTGATGACTATACAGTTGCAGCAAAAATTTATTTAAAATCATGGCATGAAGTACTACCTTGATTTTGTAAGTAAAATTGGAACTCATTGATACAAAGTTTCTTTTGCAAGGAAAGAAAGAACAGAATTAAGGAAATGCAAAATAAAAAGCATAACCATTTAGGAGTGATTGTGCTGGTAAGACTGTTCTCTGTGATGCTCCATACTTGTCAGCACTGTCTTTAAGCATCAAACATAAGAAGTACAATGCATTTTTGAAATGCTTAAACTACACTTTATTCTATCTTTCTGTGCAGATGCAAAGTTTGCTGGCAATTGCTACCCACAGCTTGAAGGATTCATGTCAAAACCCTCCTCCACATTTAGAGCTATTTCAGATGCTTTTTACTGAAATCAGCACATTTCCTTTAAAGCTGCTGTGGCCTTTAATTGAGATATCTCCTTTATATATTTCAGTTTTTTAAGATGACACAAAGGACAGAACCTCAGATCACTGAATGAGAAACTTCCCAGTTTTTCCTGACATAGTTTTGTAGCTATCACTTTCAATATATGTAGCAGTATATATCCATCTATCTCTTCATCCATCAATTCATATCATTTTTTTTACCATCCATCCATCCATCCATTCATATACACACCTACTATGTTCATCCATTTATTCATGTAAGGAGGCATTCATCATAAGAATCCAAAGAGCCTTCCCATGCTGAAAGTTCTGACAGTATTTCCTCTCTTTTATTCACTGCCATAGAAGGAAAGCCTGAATAGCAGGTCAGTTTGACTGAGGTCTAAGGGTTAAAATTTCATGCATTAGGTAATACCAGCCCCAATACTGTGCAGGGTGAGAATCAGCTTCAGGCTGATTTCTCCTCTCTGTTTCCATTGGGAAACCTCAGTGATGTTAAAAACTTTCCTAATATTGATTTGCTAAATGAGGTGCCACAGGGCTGGTAGAGAGCTGTTGATGGCAAAAAGGATGGAAGCTAAGACCTAGGACACAGAGCTAAGCAGCATGCAGATCTCTGCTTGAAGACAGCTATTTAGGATTCAAGGGCAATCACTGCTGGAAAGAGTAGGACTAGTGATGGGCAGCTGGCTAACATCAAGCACAAAAACACTGTAACACTGTGGAAAAGGAGCCTCTTTTGGTGAAGCACTCTTTCAGAGCATGAGGATCACCAGAGCAGTAAAAAGCTAACAAATCCTGACAAAGGACCTAAAGCAGTGCAGTGAACACTCATGGATGTAGTATTTAAACCTAAGAGCAGCTAAAATCTGGATGCAGCTCCAGAAACACACTTGTGTGAAGGTAATGAAGAATCATTTCCTGTAAATTGAATCAATCTGTTCTTAGATCAAATTTAAACAATATAATTCCCAGAACTACACTTAATCAATCTCTGTTGTACTGTCCATTGTCTAACTAGCAGGTTTTCCAGCCCTTTGCTATCAATTTCCTCCAACACATTTAAAGCTCTATACATATATTCATAAATGCCTGTTTTCAGTCAAATGCGTGTGGTGAGAGGGAAAGTATTTAAAATGCAAAATCAAACGTGCTTCATATTTTCTGCAGAAGTTACATGAATTCCAAATTTAAATCTAAATTTCAGTCACAAGTCATCCCTGTGTGTGATTCAACACAGTGAACTGTACCGGTACAGCTGAATGTCCATACCTCAAGAAAGAGCTTGAAATACAAACTTTAATCTGAAATCCAAATCTAGATGCAGGTATGTATCTTGCACATCTCATCTTCTTACTGCCCAAGGATC
>VZTT01008640.1:107551-129793 GCA_013400855.1 Buphagus erythrorhynchus | reverse complement strand
AATTTTTTAAAATTAAAAGAAAATACACTTTTAAGATCTCTTAGGGAAGAAAGCTTACTGGGGAAAACTATCTGTTTAGAAAAAATTGACTGTGGGCTATTTAATATAGATTTTCCTTTTCTAGTGTATTGCTAAAAGAGGAAAATATGGACAGCATATATTTATTGGCAGGTTTAATATCTTAGATATTTCATTACTTCTCTGGCCAAGACTTTTAAACAAAGTTACTGATTTAATTTTAAATACGGTTAAAAATTAACTCTAGGAACAACAGGAGTATTTCTTAGGGGAAAGAAGTTTCTTTTGTGTAGAAAGAGTGTTTTTTAATATACATTTTTTATATTTGAGATGTTTTACTTCTCTCACATTGAAAGAGTCAGAAAAAATGTCATTGTATGCTAAAATATTTTTGATCTTCAGTTTATGAGATATTTTTTAAAAACAGATTAAGACATATATCAAAAGTATAGAAAGAAATCATGCCTGCAGTGGGCAAGGGCTTATTTTGAGCCAAAATTTCTAAAAGCCAGTTTCTAAAAGCCTGTTCAGAACTTTGTTCCCAGGCCAGTAAGATTAGCCAAAACATTTATATGTTCAAAGAAACCTAAAAATATCAAAACAAAACCTTTTTTCTTCAGTAGGCATGAAAATGAAAGATACTTTTATTTTTTTCATAAACAAGTTTGCCAAATTCTATTTAGTTTATTCTCCTAAGCTGCATATAGAACTTCTGAAGTTCAACTTAACGTGTGGCATTCCGTTTTTACAAAGATTTCTCAAAGAGCACATGAGCCATTTGATAATCCAAAATGCTTTCTCCCAACCCTTCTCTTTTAGACTGTCATGTGGAAACATCAGGGGGATTATTGCTGAGTGTTCAGGAAGAAAACAAAGACAGCACGAAGCAGCAGAAAGGAAGAGCAAAAGGGTAACACAAGCAGCCAGGCACCACCAGGGAATGAGGAGAACATGCTCTCTGTTCTGAGACACCCCAGCAACTATACTTCAAATCCCTCCTTACAGAGCATTTTGAAGAACCTTCCCTTCTTTCTTCTCTCTTTTAGTTATCCTAGTTATTGGGAGTTATTAAATCCAACTTTTGACAGTGTTGATATTTAATCCTTTGAGTGAGCTGGTATGAGGAGGGACTCACACTCCTTTTTCAAACATGATACTTGAAACGTTTGTTTTATCTATATTTCGGTGTAGGAAGTGAAAAAATACTTTGTTAGAAAGTCATTTGTTTTCCAGCACTTTCTAAGATACCAGACTCAGTAACCAAATAATCTAGGGGGAAGCTTCAGTAATCTGCAGCAGGGAACAGCCCCTGCTTTCTCTCCAAATTGCTGCTCCCACAAGGGATTTCTCCCACCCCAGCAACCTTCTCTGCCAGCACACAGCCTGCACTGTGCCCACTGCCAACTCCTGTGCTATTTGAACTCAAACATTTGTGCCTGCCTCGAAGCACTGCGTCCCAAAATCCTGGGAGCATAAGAACACAATTTTTCAAAATTAAAGCACAGAATAATAAAAGCAAACATTTGGCCTGCGTTTCCACAGATGATTGCAACAATATGAATTTTACAGATTAAAAGGCCAGAAGGCAAGTGAACCAAAAAATGTATTATTGTTGCAACTAAGTACCACAGTGCTACATGCTCCCTCTCCCTGCATGCTCACTCTCCCTGCTCCCACTAGTGGGATGGGGAGGGGAATCAGAAAAAAAAACACCTTGTGGGTTGAGCTAAGAATAGCTTATTAATGGAAACAAAGTCAAATATACTACTACTATTTATTGTAATGGAGAAAAAAAAATAAAAACAAACCCCAAGAAAAACAAGTGATGCCCTATACAGTTGCTCATCATCCACCGGCTGATATTCAGCCCATCTCAAGCAGCGATCAGCTCCCCCCAGTTTATGTCCTGGCCATGATGTTCTAGGCTGTGGAGTATCTCCTTGGCCAGTTGTGGTCAGCTGTTCCAGCTGTGCTCCCTGATGGCTTCTGGTGCACCCTCTCTCTGGCAAAGCACAGGGAACTGAAGTGGCCTTGACTTAGGGCTAGCACTACTTAGCAACAGCCAAACCATCAGAGCGTTCGTTATCAACGCTGTACCGAACCCAAAACACAGCACTGTGACAGCTGCTAAGAAGAAAATGAGCACTATCCCAGCCAAAACCAGGACACTGTTAAGACATTAATTTTAAACAAATCTGGTGAATTTTTAAGAGTTTAAGAGCAGCCAGAGTATCACACAAGAAGTTCAACAGAGGTTTCCCTCACGATCAGACAGCCAGAAATGCTGAGAACCAGCTGTCCAGTAAAGCAGAAGTTAGCTGTTCACTTTCTTTCAATAGTCTATTCTGAGAAGCATTCCTCCCACTGTCTTCCATGTAGTCAAAAGGAAAATGACAGAATGCAGTTAGCTGGTGAGGACCACAAGCTCAGATACAAATGAACAGAGAAAAAACAGCTTTAATTTTACTATGAAAACCAGCAAGTAAATCCCCTAAGTTTAGGATGTGATCTCAAAAACTGAAAGTTTTGGGAAATAATCTCTGTTGGTTTTCTGGTAAAATAAGTCCCCAGAATTCAGAACTGTAACTTTAGGAGTCACCAGTCTGTACCACCAGATTAGCAAGACAGAGTCATTTTGACAAATCAAATCTCCTCAGAAACAGCCTGAACTAATTCATCTTCAGTAGCAAGCAGACCACACTGCAGAAGTGTCAAAGTGAAACATTTCAGGTAATAAAAACCTCTACAGAAGTTTGCAGAATAGGAACTAAAGTTTAAAAAGGCTGACATCAAGTGAATGCTTATCCATGATCAAAATCAGTAAGGTTGTTGAAGATCTAACACTGAGCAGACTGATGGAAGTACAAAAGTAGCTAGTTGCATCCAAAAATTTATCCATCATGGATAGTTAAGACAGCATTAAATTGAGGTGCACAGAATGCTAGAATGGAACAGAAAATGTCAGGAAAACTATTATTTTCTCTCAGTATGTGAAAGGAGTAGGAAGAATCCAAAGGAAGTTAAGACAAATAGAAGACAAAATATACAGAGATGACATTTATAAGTTGACAAAAAAATAGGGATCTATGGAAGAATCAAATCAAATGTCAAAGAGAGAAGAGTATAAGGGAAGTTATTTAATAGATCTATCTGCTGTGAAAAATTATGTATGATTTAGAAGTCTGAAAGTCTGTTCACGTTTTCCCAAAACATTTTATTTAAAAGTTCCTTTTAAGTTAGAAGTAATGTTTGTGAAAGCTCACTCTAAAACTGCTGATGCCCTAAAAAACAACAGTCATTCATAACAAAAAATGACCCTTTTATTTTAAAAAAGTGAAGTCTACACTCTGCTTAATAGCTTTGATTCACTGAAGGCTCTTAATATTTAGCATCCTGGTGTGTGTGTCTTAATGACAGAGACACAGCTTTGTGGCTCGCCCTGAGGACAATCTTCAGAGAGGGCAGGAAATTCTAGTAAGTTTCAGAATTTTCAGAATGTAACAACAAAATAAGATTTCATTAACATCATTATTCTAAGTGCAATAGTTAAAAATTTTAAAAATATAGGAAAGTTGTAGTATCAAAAAATCCAGTTGGACAGTGAATGAGACACATGTTACAGAAACTATAATCAAATTCTAGTGAGACCCCAATTTCTTTAATAACATACAACAGTTTTGTTACAATACTACACCTGGGATGCTTTGTTTTAACTGTGCACCTTCACATTTACATCAACAGGCTTATATTATCATATCCTGCTGTAAGTTTAGATTTGTGACTTAGCATTATAGAAAGAACATCATAAGCCTTTCTGCACCAGCAGCTAATTCCTGCTCTGCTTATCCTTTTGGTCCCATAACTTCCTTCCAATGGTCACAAGTACTGACAGACGTTTATTCAACGCTTAATTCAAAAAGAAATACCATGGCCTTTAAAAAAGCACATTAAAACAATAGCCTACATAATTATTACAAGAATTAATGAGTAAAATGTAGCAAGTTTACTGACCATTATTCACAACCACTAGGAAAGACAAGAAACCAATAGCAACCCCATTTGATCCTAAATCAGAACCTCCAAACATCAAGGCACACAAGTTCATTAATAAATCCCACTAAACTCAATTAAATTCAGGCAAACAAGCTTAAATCCCTTCCTGATGCATCCTTCTGACAGCAGACTGCACAAAGGTCTCTAAGTTAGCTGGAAACTGGGACAGAAGGTGACAAGCTGTTCCATAGCTCTTACAAACAAATGAGTTCAAACAATCCTTTGTTTCAGCAAAACACTTGCACAAGTGCTTAGGTTCCACTGACTCCACTTGAAGTGAAGCTCACATTTACATGATTTGCCCCATCAAGGCCAGCATGAATACTAAAGAATCATACTCACTCAGGTCTCTCATAGCCGAGGCTTTCTCGGATAGACCATGCAACCTGGTAAGGGGAGGTTTGCTCTGAATCCTCCAACTCTTCTCCACTGTCTTCAGACCAATCCAGCCCTAAGGGAATTGAAAACATGGAAATTGGATGAAAAGAGCATCCACCTTAAATAAGCCTCTGAGCAACCTTTGGCACAAAAGATGAATGTATAGTATAGTTGCAAGCATAATTACGCTTGATTAAATCATGCAGTTTTTTCAATTATACAGGAAAAGCTACAGTAACAGCTCCATTACAGTATGCAAATAGCATACACTGATTTTTGTCATAACTGAGTTTTCCTTATCCATAAACTTCCATGAGGCTTCATTATCCATAAACAGCAGAAGAAAAATCACCAACTATCTTCCCCACAGAGAAATAGTAGTTTTCATAACCAAATACGAGGTAAAAGAGAAGCCCCTGTCACGAAGAACTGACTACTTGGTAAATTTTAATACTATATGATCTAAATAGGCCGATTTCATTTCTGTTTATATTCTAACCCCTGCTCTGTGCCAAAACACAGAAGAATATGAAAGCTGTAAGACATGGCAGCACGGACAGAGATAGAGATGCAGCTACCCAGGATGTTCCTCTGCTCAGTCTCTGTAATTGCCTGCCAAATGCACATATTAGCATGAAGAAAGAGCTAAAGGGAGAGAGATACAAACTCCTGCCCTTTCACCAAGCAGCATGTTTTCACTTAATGATGATGCAGTATGATCAACTTACACGCAGCATCAGTTAGTCAACCTACACAGAGCTGTTGAACAGGACAGCCAGAAAGAGGCCAGTAAGTTCTCAGATGGAACATTTTATCTGGAACTTCATCTTTTCTAGTTTTTCCTACTCTCTCTCCCACATCCAGTGAAATTCTTGCATCAGGTGGGACAAAATCCCATTGCTGCATTTACAAGGTAGTATTTTTTGCTTTTTTCATTTTCTTGTGTGCTCCTTGAAAATTGATAGAATTAAGGAGCATTTCGTTTTTCTAAAACTAAACTAAACAACTGTATCTGAGATGATTCTGAAGTCAGATGCCTTGAATCTGGGAAATGCATCAGTATTTCAGTATTTGGTCAAGCACTTTCATAGTTAGAGACACACACATATGCTTGGAATACAATCATCAGGTAACTCTTCATCATATAGAACCAGCACTTTAACATGAACCACAGATAATAGAAACCCACATTTTCAGGAACTTCAGCATCCTAAAAAATTTATTTTTTGTTTTTATTTTTTAAGACATACATTTAAACTACATTAAGAGACCTTAAGACATTGGATAAAATGACAGAATTACACTTTCAACTTAAACGTGTCTTTTTCCTGCTGTCTCTTCCACAAAGGAATGAAAAAACAACTTAATAATTCCATAAAGATGTCCACAATTGACAACCACTAACAAATTGTTAACCCAAAGTTTAAAAACAAAATCAGAAATTGAGTTGTTTTGCTTCTCCTGGGCACTGCAGAAAGGAAGGAGTAAAATCTAATCCAGATTCAGCTATACTGACACTGAAGACTGCAGTTACATTCATATCCAATTACATGGCTCTGATGTTGGTACACATAAAACTGGCTTAATCTTTTGAAAGATTCTGTGCAGTCATCTCTAGTGCTGCTCAAGTATAGAAAAGAAATCCTGAAATTCTCTGAACTGGCATACCTAGTGTTTAATATTAAGGCTTATAATGACTAAATAACAAATAAATTTTCCACTCTCCCATAATTAATATGTAAATTCCTTTACTTTGCCAAATATAAACTGTTCTAAACGCATCCACATAGTTATGCACCTGCCTAACTGTACATGCATAGGTCTAACTGTTTTTTTATTTTTACTATGCCTTTTTTTTGGAAAACGTATTCTCTTCACCACTTGAGAATGTAGAACATTAAGCACAGAAAGGGATCTTTCTACAGTCTTTCAAAACACAGGTCACTTTCTAAACTATTGAGGTCTGTGACACTCAGAAATGCCTCTGGAGTTGCCATTCCTCTAAAGACCTGCACTATGTATAGGACCATCAAAGCTGTTTTCTGAAGAACCATTTCCTTTGGAGACATGCTATGGGATGCTAATTATCTCCTGAACAAATAGTCAAACTATCCCATGAGTGCCAAAGGGCAGATGTTAACAGCAAATTAAGAAAAAGTTAATTGAAATAGCAAAAATTACAGATGTTTGCAATTAAATAAGACATTATATAGGGAATGTCCGGACTTATCTGAAGTCTTTTTTTATTTTAAACATCATAAATGGTGTTCCTACTTATATCACACAGATTCATATTTCCTTTTCCTTGCCAGTATTTTACTTGTTAGAAATGTACAATCTGAAACTGAGCAGAAAAGTAACTTGGGAGGGTGAGGAAGACAAAAAGGACACATAGGTGTGCCTAGGTCTATATTCACAATCAGACAAATCAGCCACAAAGTCAGTTGCCTTTTCAAAGCTTACAGAGCACTAATATCTATTACTACTACTATTGGTGCTTACATAGCACCAATTTGGTTATATTTGCTTATATTTTCACAAGCAGCTATTGATTATTATATGTAAGGGGAAGACTATTTCTGCACAGTATGCAGACAAGACTTCACCTATTCAACCATGTCCTGTAACAATGCTGCTCTCCTGAAGTGGTCTTTTCCTTTTGCTCATCCATATTCTATACATATATAGGGCCCAGTCAATAAAAATTCTCATATGTTCCAATTTTCCAATTAAGTCAACTGGAATTCCGAATCTGCAGAGATTGATAGGCCAAATTGCCAAACTTTTACTTATATTACTTATATATGTCACGTGCACTTATCACATACCTAATGTTTCAATCTAACTTTGTCCACTCATGTAGGTACTGCTAGTGTCACCTTTACTATTTGAGTTGCAAACCTTCTACATGAGGTCTCTATAATCCAAACAATGTGTTCTACACCTCAGTTTGATTTCTCAAATGGTTAACAGAACATTAAGAAGAATAAACAACCAAAATGCCATAAACCATTTGTGATGGGTGCAGGCATTTCCTTTACAGACAATAGGGCTAAAGAAAACGCCAAGAGATTACCTAGCTGAGGGTTATTTTGTAAGGGCCACACCAGAATGCAGAACAGGGCTACGAAGACATTCCCCTCTAGCCTGTTGGTTTCAGGTTAAAAAATACAGCTGCAGCACATCTACTACGTACTCACCTAAGTGAGGAAACAGATCAGTGTCCAGCTGCTGTTTTCGAGTGCACAGTTTCACCAGTCTCTGGAGCCGGCTCATGCAGGACGAGTGTGGAGAGAAGGCTGTGGCTTTCATGAGGACGCGGTCAGTCCTTGGCGGGTCCGTGACAGGAGCCCTGGCGGGTGGCAGGAGAGGCAGAGGTCTCTTGTTGGACAACTGCCGCGCTTGTGCTATAGTGTGTGTGGTGGGTGCCACTCCCTGCATTGGTAGGCTGGTGTTCAGAGGTTGAGGTGACTTGCAGACTATGCCCTGCGGTAGCCCTGTCGGCTTTAACGAAGCTGATGAAGGTGGCAGATGGGAGTGCTGCTGCTGCTGCAGAGGCTGCTGCTGCAAAGGTGCAGGAATGGGGCTAAAGTGCTCTTGGCGAACTTTTAAAATCTCTGTCTCTCTCTGGCGCTGCCGGTTTTGAGCCAACTTGCTCTGCAACTTTTTCTTCACTGTTGCCCCTTTCTTTAGGTCATCATCCTCCTCATTGAAAGCAAAGGGGTCTTCTAATTCTGCCTCCAGGTAGTGGAGAGGAAGCCTCGCCCCTGGAGGGGAGAGGGACATCCCATCCAGTCCATTGGGCATCTTCAAGGCCAGGGTGGGCACTGTCAGACTGAAGGCCATAGCATCCATCTGATGCCTGACCTTCACCTCCTCTATGGGATCATTCTTTTTCTTCCTCTCCTTTTTCGGTATAAAGCCAAGTACCTGCAGGTGGCTGTTGCAGTACCTTTGAAAAGTAAAAGCAGTCAGTTATTAACTAAACTTCCATAAGTAAAATCTGAAGACATCACTTAGGAGAAACCCACACACATCTCAAGCAAATACAAACTGAAACACACAAGGTTTTATAAGAATTGTACACAACTACTTCTAATACAACAGGTAACTGTGGTGCTCCCAAACCAGCAGGAAAAAGATATTACGCAAGTGACTATTTCTAATCTTAAAATATAAGATTCTTCATTCATTATTCATAGGGGAATCACATACAATCATTCAAAATCTTAACTCTCTAACAGGGTAAAGAGTCAAATCCAAAGTGAACAAAACAAATGGACAGTCTGATACATAAAACAGCAAGAATGTAAGCCATTAACTGATCAGTTCAAAAACTCCTAAGAAAAATTACATTGAAGACTACTTCCTTTCATTTGCCCGTTCTTTCAGTGGAAGTAGTTAACATTTTCATCAATGCACTATTATTATTATTATTTAGAATTCCACTGTAGTAGGGAGCAGTTTCTTATAAGGACAATCTCAGTAGATAGATATGTGCAATGAAAAATCACTATTTCCACTTACAGAACAAGTAGCATAAATACTTAAATTCTGCTTTAGTAGTTTAACATGATGAATTTTGAAGCCAGAGGACTAGCTGAATATTCTTCAATAGAAAATCTAGTTTAAAACAAATTCTCTGCTGCTAGAAAGCATTTACACTATGCCAGAAATATGTATACATACTATCCACAAGCACGGATTTTAAGTTCTTCTAATATGAAAAACTTTCAAAGTCATGCTAGTAAAAAAAACAAAAAGAAAGCAAAAGGTCATTGAAAATCTGTTGTGAAAGTAAGAATAATTACAATTTATGCCACAGATAACATGCTAAAAGTAAGCAATTAACTTTTGTTTGATTGGAACAACCATGTGACAGAAATTTAGGAACCATGATGTGATCTTTTTCCTGTATGCCATAGGCAGGCACTCCTGCCTCTGTAGAATTCACCAACAATCAAAATTTTCCCTTGCAGAATCCCACCTATAACCTACAATATATAGATGACCAAAGATACAAGGAAAGAGTGATGTCTGCATCGAGATAATTATGGACAAGATAATTAAATACCCACAAAGGTATTCTTTAAAATCTGATCAGTATGAATCTGAGAACAGTAAGTTTTGTTGAAAAAATAGGTTAAAATTATATTAGTTCTGGTCTTCATGGAGCAAAAAATGGCAGAAAAGCCCGACAACCTCCCAGAAAAGTTTAGCACTTCAGTTTAGTCACTTTCAACTTGTCGACCCATTTCTAAAGAAACAATGTGTGAACAGCTCTAAAGGGTCCTTAAAAGGGAAAAAAGAGAAAGCAAATTCATATATGCTTTCTCTTTTTTAATGGTCTCCA
Source organism: Buphagus erythrorhynchus (assembly GCA_013400855.1). NCBI lineage: Eukaryota > Metazoa > Chordata > Aves > Passeriformes > Sturnidae > Buphagus > Buphagus erythrorhynchus. Next base: position 119,991 of record VZTT01008640.1, on the reverse strand, counting down.
TATACGTAGCTTCTTGAGAGACCCACACTCCTAAGGTTTCACAAATCAGAAAAGACTGAAAAGTGCTGCTACTTATTATTGCCTGAATAATTTCTTCATTACATTATGTTGTAAGTAATAAATAAACCTAGATGAGGCAAGCTAGAAGCCAACAACTTGTGCAGTCCTTATTAGAACACACTGGAATACTGTAAATTCATACTGAGAGATGCACTTCTAAAAATAAAATTATATAATGAGGGCTCAATACAGCTTCCCTTAAAGTCAACAAGCACCATTTCCATATTTAAAATTAAGCCCTTTTTAAATATTTTGTTTGAACAGTTACCACAGCACTTTTAGTATGACAGAAGAAAAAACCCAGTAAACAGACTAAACAAACACAAGGGAATTCTCTTCCCTCTTATGCCAATAAGAAGAGTATTTCGCTCAACACAAATACTTCCCTTATATTGTTCAGAACTTAAATTATTGTCATTCTGTGCTTGTGCTGATGTGAGGAGGTAGAACTGCATAGTCTGTTTTCATTGCAAAAACAGTAAGAAAAGAAATAGAAAAGGTGAATAAGTCTGTGGAAAGGTAATAATCCTGCTAAAATTCTCTGAGTTTTAGGCTATTAAGGGTTTGTCTTGTTCATTTAACTCTAACAGAATAATTTCTGTATGGCAGAGAATAAAGCTTTGGCTCTCACAGCTGACCATACTGTATCACTGAGAGCCAACTGGCTCCTCTGGACACAAACCCATGGATGCCAGGCTACAACATTTGGATTCCAGTACACACAGACTTGGCTCTGTGCTTTAGGCTCTGTCAACTCCCCGTCTTCCAGTATAAGCAAGGCTGTTACACCTTGGACTAACAGAAGGAAACCAGGAAGAGCAGTTCAGTCTTCTCTGAGTAAAGAAGACAGCACACAAGCAGTTTTGGCTAGGCATAGCTCTCATTAGCACCACTTCAGCCTTGACCTTGTCAGGCTCTTGCTAGCCCTGCACACAGCCAGGGGGACATGCACCCACATTTCCCCATCCTGCACATTCCAGGATGGCTCTTCAGCTGGCCCTGGCCTAAACTGCCTCTGACTCCACATGGTGCTGCAGAGTCTGCATTAGCAGTTCAAGCTCCATGAAAGTCACATTACTGGGAAGACAGGAATGGAACCTGCAAGTAGTACAGTGCTTTTCACAAAGCTCTGAGCAGGAAACCCATTAGGGTCAAGCTGGCCTTACAAGAGCCAATTCTGACGAGCCTTAGAGGCTCAGTTTGTCACTTCTGTAACGTGTCTGTGAGTTATGCTTAGCTGACAGTATCACAGTAAGTAATCTAACACAGGTTTTTTCCCCTTCCTATCCAGTGCCAAAGGCATTTATTCTGTGCAGGTAAGGTCAAATGAAGTGCACACATATGGTGGGTTGATATCCATTAAAATTATAATAACGTGTAACACACAAAATGTGATGGGCTCTGAAGACTTCAGCTGGACAGTTTCCCACATCTACTGGGAAGGCAAGAATTTAGACAGTAAGGTTTTCTATCTACAAATGCATTCTGCTTCTTAGTACACCCCGGTCTGGCATCAATTTCCATCCCTTACTTAAAAGAAGATCCAAATAAACTGGGGAAGAGTTTGTATATTAACAAAATATTTAAAGATTCTCTCAAGTGAGGAGAATTAGAAACAAAATAGTGTTTAACCCATCTAAATTGTAGTAAACCTATATTTAGAAATCAAGTTGCATTTCATTATCTTTGTATCTGGTTAAGAAAGAAGTAGGAGATGTATTCAGAGAAAACAGGTATAAAACCCATGTGTGTATCATCCCACATTATATATATTCTTTAAAAAAACAAGATAGTGAATAGAAAAATCAGACATCAAATAAGGCAATAAAGTCACGCACTCTTAGTAGATTTAATTTGTAGAATGTTAATGGTTAATAAGAAATCTAATAACATGCCATCATATTAACTATCTTTGTGGCTGGTAGCATCTCATTTGTCTGGGGTCAAGTGATAATTCTTAATTATCTGTGGACATACTATGAAGCTTTTGGCATAAAACACATGCAGCTTCTTGAAATACTTTTTTTTAACCATCTCTCAAAGTATAAAAGACGATAGCTGTCAGAGCATCATACAGCCTGCTTCTGATCATGTACAGTTACGTGTCTAAAACTGTGACAAAATGACCATCTGACAGTAATTCTGTACACAGAAAATGAAAAGCTATGAGTGAAGAACTCAGATACTGCAAACATCTTTATATTGAACAGAGCGTGAAAAAAGTCTTCTAAGAAACAGATACAGGTTTGCCTGCCAAAAAAAAGAAGTTTAAAACAGCCACAGTCTTATCACTAGCATTCATTAAATGTTATTGTTAAAATTAAAACTCCGCCCCGAGAAACAGTCTTTTAAAATATTCTTTCAAAATATCACGTCCTCTCATTTGAAATTAAAAGTTTATTTTCTCTTTCAGACACCTGCTGTCCTCTTCAAGTACTGTAATGTGACACTCGACATGCAATTGAATTATTCTAATATAACATACACCAGATGTCATGACCACACTTCACTTTAACTTGAGAAAAATCAGAAAGAACAAAGTGTGAACTCAGTTCAAGGTGTAAAGAAAAATCACAAATTCCATGGGAACACGAGATGTAAAAAAGTGTCATTAAGTACTATTACTTCTATTGTTTTTCAGTATGACCCCTGGTAAACAGGAACTCTCTCAGTCAGCTCTTGCATCTGAAATTACAGCATACCATTTGTGCTAACAATTTCTATGATCATTTCTGTGAGCTTATTTCCAAAGAGCCTCAATTGTACAGTAGCAAAGAAACACTCACTGACTGTCAAATGACAGCTTAAAGTTATTCATCTTGTGCCATTTGAGCATTTGCCCTACAGCTTTTGACAAACATTCATGTTTTTTTCTCACTTCATCAGTCTCCTCAGCTGAAATGGCAGGTGAAGTGTAAGTTAATTTAGAGCACAGTCCAACTGTTGTTTCAGACAAGAGAGGGAGCTGTGAGCTGAGAAGGAAGTTATATGTAGGGCACAGTGGGAACACTGCTAATAATGCAAAAGGTTAGTGAATGGCAGCTAATAATGTGAAAGGTCAGTGAATAGTGACTTGATTTTTTTGGCATATTTTGTTCATATTTTAGGTTTAAAAAAGCATTTCTAGGAGAACAAGTCTCAGATAGTTAACACACACATTAATTAAACACCGTGTTACTGGCAAAACCTGCAATGATGGCTCTGAAAAATAAAGTCATATAGACAGCAGACAAGATCAGACAAATTCTGCTATTTCAGCCTGAGCAGCACCAATGAGACTGGTGTTCAGGAAGTCTTAAAGAGCAAGGAAGAATGCCCTTGTTACAGTATGGGCTGCAATGCAGGAAATTTGCTTTTAATTCCCAGCTCTCAACAACTTCAAGGACTATATTTTGCACGGAATTTAATACCTAGGCACTCTGGGCATCTTCATCTGGGTAAAGAGCAAGAGAGAAATAAGGGAAGCAAAGAAAAAGAGGGAGTATGTGGCACTTTCCCAGCTGGCTCATCTGTTATCAGGTAATACTTATTTTATTCCAGTAAAACAACACTACAGATCAGTACTAAACCACCAACACTGAGTTGTAACTCTGGATTTGTCCCTATGTGTCACTGCTCCCCGTGTCCAGAAGATAAGCATTTTCAACTGCTTGTCTGAAAAAGCAGATGGAAGTGTGCTTTTGGCACTGCTGGCTAAACAAGTAAGCCTTTCTAAGGGTTTGTACTGTGAGTGACAAAGCAAATGAGCCAGAACAGCTGACATGGTGTAGCAGATTTGATCCATAGTTTACAGTGAATTTGAGAAAAGCAGTGAACTCTTCCCCTAAACTTCCTTGGGATTAAGTTACTGCCCTCTTGCTGAGTACTTGACTCCCACAAAAAATAAAATAAAGTTTACTGGTCTTACAACAAAATCCTCAAAGGAACATCCTGGAATACAATTCACTTAGGCCAGTTCCTCCCTCATCCTGAAACCAGGCAGCAACTTAAGTACAATGTCCCAGCCACTTCCCACTTTGCAGAGAGGAAACCACAACTCACCTACGGTCCTCAGACTTGGGGATGGGGTTGGTGCAGCGTTGGCTGTTGTACTTGGCCACATATTCACATTGCTTGAAGGGGGCAGTCTTGTCCTCCAGAACGTGTCTGATACAGAAGGCGTAGCCGTTAAGTCGCCTCTGCTTGCACAGTTTGGGGCTATATGAGCACAAGGGCTTATTGTCAACCTCAGAGAAGTGTATGTGTTTGCCTTCATACATCACGTGACTCTATTCCTTGTGAACATCAGCTGAAAGAATCAAAATATTGAGAAAAATCACATAAGGGAAGAAAAACTTCATTCAGTTCTAGGTTGTGTGTTTCATTTCGGCCAGAAAGAAGGACCCAAAACAATACCTGATTTTAAATCTTCTGTACCATGTCAGTGTTAAGAGAGAGCCCCAAGGACACCACTATCCTGGAATGATGATGAACCAAGATGAAGCAGATTGTCTAAGGAAAATATCAAAAGGGTCCGTGTCAGTCAGAATAAAACAGATATTACTACAGTAAGTCAGTGGGCACATGTAGTCACCAAGCCTGCGGTTCAGCTAGCATCCAATAAAACAATAGCACAATAGTTTTCAATCAGTAGTCACAGATCTTTGAAAAACATGAAAGAAACTATCAGGGGAAAGAAAATTCTATTGCCACCACACTTAAATCTCTTAAACAGAACTTCACTCATCTACCAGAAAGTGATTAGAAGCTACAAGTTGAAAAAGGTTAAGTGTCAGATTAGATCACTTGCTTTCAGAAATCAAAGGTGTTTTACCCCCTAAAGTAGGTTCCTACAGTGCAAATCCATGCAGCCATAAGTTCCCGACATTATGAAGGTCTTCGGCAATCATCTTTTTAAAAAACCAAACAAAACCCCCAAACCATCCCAAAAAAACCTGTTAGTTTAAAAAAACTAACAGTACATACATTCTGCAGCTACTGTGATACAATAAGCTCAACCTGCAAAAGGTAGTTTTTATTTAGAAAGGTCATCCTGAAGCACTGGAATGAACTTTTTTGAACACTGTATATTCATTCAGTACTCAGTTCAGTTTCATATGTGTTACACACCAAGGAAAGGAATATTCACAGAGGTGATATTGAGGAAATATGTAATAAATTAGAGGCATGTGACAAATGTACAGATTACCACCTCGATGAAATTACTTGTTCCCAAGGCCCAAAATGGCACGTGCAGAATTGCAAGGAGAAAGCCTACACAGACTTTGCAGGAAAGATGTACTTTTCTCTTGTAAAGGTACGAACCTCCACTTTCTGCTGTAAAAAGAGTACCATGAGAAAATGACAAAGCACTATGGCACTGGGGGATGTAGAAAAACAATTTTAAGTCACTAGGGCAAAACAAAACACCCTATCCCACAGAGTAAACAGCATAAATCTGGCCTTCATTAGCATATATCTAGTTGTAGAAGCAGAGACAGAAGAGTACTAAAAGATTTAAAAACACACTTAAAATTCTTAGAACAGCTGTACATGCACACATATAGCATACAGAGCGTATGAATGGAGACAGGTGCTACAGACTTTAACTACTGCAAGCAACATGAACAATCATTTGACAATAATGGTAACTTGGTATTTCCTCTTGATATACATTATCCCTTTCCATGCACACAGGGAAGCAGCCACTCCCAGAGGCAGGGGCCTTGCGCTTTGCTTACACCAGAGAGCCACAACATAAGCACAGACGCCTAGTTCCAGTTCCAATCACCCTTCCCAACTCTTCTCAAGGCATAGAAGCACATACACTACATATATATATACCTGAAACCAACCAATGACTAGAATATGACTTTCTACAACACATCAGTCTTAAGAACAAGAAAGTTCATTGTTGACTGCACCCTTCAAAAAGACAGAATGGGAAGAGGGAACAACCTCTTCTTTAGCATGTTAAGGACCAAATATTCCTTTCAGTCACCTTGGCTCAGGCAGATACTGACATACCCTTCAGTATTATTCATCAACAACATGAAGCAAAAATATAAATCCCATGGGAACATGACCCATACAGGAGTTGTAGTCAGTGTTTGTATCCCATATGTTTGAGAGATGGATTCTTCTATTTCTATGGCAGCAAAAGTAATCAAATGAGTCTTAACTACTTGCATCTCACACACAATGCTGACAGGAAGCCTTTTGCTGGAGAGTCTGCTTCTCTCAGTTTATCAAAGCTTGTATTAAGTGGCATACTGGACTGGACATAAAACTTGAAAGACCAAGTGTATCTTGCTGCTGGGTTGACCCACATGTTGCTCTCTATTTCCTTACAGTCTATTTATCACCTTCTTTTAAACTATTACTATCATGCTTTGCAGAGTTTCTGATGGACTGCTAACTTTCTCCTCTTTTGTACAATCCAGCTGTATTTCTTTTCTGAAGGTTCGCAAGCAACAGACCAAAGAAAAAGAGTTCCTCAGGATGGTTCCAAAGTAAACAGTGAGAAATGCATACCTTGTGTGCCTCCGTTAAGCTTCTGTAAAGTGTTCCACAGTTCCCAGCCACTATAATCCTAGATTTATTGTTGTGGCCACAGTTTTATTTTTGGATTTAACTCATAATTAAGTCTTATTTTTGCATTTAACTTGACTGTGTCAAGGCAGGTATAGTATTCAATTTCTCACTTGTCTGAGAGATAGATACAGGGCACAAGAAAAATGCCATATGAAACATTCACACAAAAATACTGACAATAATCCCCAGGGAAACCAACGAGCATGAAGGTGAGTTTCTGGGTCTATATACACACTAAGAGAAGCTCATGCAAATATAACCATGTTAAAAATCCTGACAGTAATCAATTAGTGCAACTACAGTGCAAGGAACAAGAAAGCCAATAAACGTAGCCAATCAATGTTATATTAAAAAAAACAACACAGCAATTTTCTCAAACTTGCAATTATATCTTTATTGATAGATTCTTAAACAGACTCCCCAAAAGACATGTCACTATGTGGTACACTGCCAGGATCAGAGACTGAAGTTGGGCTTCATCTAAAAAGAACTTCTTTTTTTTTACTTCCATGGCATATCATATGAGAGTGTATGTGTGTGTATAAATATATGTATAAAAATAACGAAGACACTTAAATCTCTTCATTCTGATTTCATCTGATGCAGTGTTTTATTTTTAACAATTTACAGGAGTTCTTAACAGAGCTTTTTGCTGCTATGTAAAAAGTAGCACAAGCATGGAATAGGCACATGTCACTTAACTGAAGAGAACTGAAACTACACTTAGCTAAATAGTGGGTGGGGGAGAAATTATTTTTGTTCCACAGGATTCAGTAAGAGATGACGGAAACATGGACTTCCCCTGGAAAAAGCAAATGCTTAAGCAGCTGTACTTCACTATAAAAATATCAGAATACAAAACTTCCTGGAAGCTGTTTTCAGTTTTGCATTTATACTCTACATTGAAGATGTAGGAAGGTTCAACAGAAAAAAATTTATGCCTACATGTGCTCAAGCTAACTTTAGCTACAACCTGTGAATGAGAAACCAGAAGCTGCTTCTTGAGGAACCTAGATTTTCCTTAAACAAGTGATTCTAAATAAAAGATTTTGAGCTAGTCAGAAACAACAGGGCAAAGAACAGAAGGGAATCCAAAAATGCATGCCCTTGCCAAATGATGTAATACATGACAGAGGTTTAAAAAATCATGGTAGGGAATAAGGTAAATACAGAGCAGGCATACCAGATGACACAATATTGCAGCTAGGGGTACCTGATGAAGTTAGTAAGAGATTGACTCAAAACATATCAAAGAAGTATTTCTTCCTTTTCACTACTCACATGTAGTGAACTGCTGGAGCTTGCTATCACACGAGACTATGGAAGCAGACAGTACCATCAGGTTCAAAAAGGCAATAGAGAAGTTCACAGACAATGGGGACATAAATGATGCACCTACTAGCATGACCAATTTAACAAATATAGATGGTGGAGAAGTAAGAGAAGAAAGCACAAAAAAGTGTCTAGGCTTTCATGCCCTTCCTAAGCAGCATCACTTACTCCTACTGCCCGAGACAGAACATTAAGTTGGACCCAAGCTAATCTGACCCAGCAGGATATTTTTCACATTCCTATGAGGTTATCACTAATATTTGTAACTTCATAACACATTCACTTCTCCCCTTGTCCCATTTTTTATTCTTGAGCAGCTGACTGGAAGAAAATCTCCTCCCTCTGGCTAAAGTCCTATCTGGGTATGTGAAGAAGAGTAACAAACTTAGCAGTCCAGCAAGGCTTTATAGCAAGGACAAGCAGGACACAGAGCAAAGTCACACTCTGAGACATCAGCACTTAAGAGCAGAGCTATTTGTCCTGCTGAATGCAGCCACTGGTAGTCTATAAGACAACTGAAGGTGGTTTGCACAATAACTGCAAAAAGAGATATTAAAGATTTCAGTACACACAGGTACACACCTGTCCAACTGCCAATACCTACTATCACCCTCTGGAAGAAGCCAGCTTCCAACTGCTTTTAGTACTGGCTTTTCAGTACAGGCATAATCAGCTCCCTTGCAGTGCACAGCAGCTCCAAAGACAACACAGTTGTAGCTCTGCACTCCACATACTCTCTTCCAGAAGAGTTAAAAAGTCCTTCAGAGAGGCTGGAAAACAGTGTAGCAGCAAACTTTGGAGGATGATCTTTACTATAACCATACCCAAGTACAAGCATTATGTCATACAGAAATCTGGTACCAGACATTGTGAGTAGTCTACAGGGAAGTTAATGGCTTACTCACTAATAGAAAGCCCAAAGCGCTAGAGCTTCAAAACTCAGATGGGTAATTTTGCACAAATGCTGTGCTGAAAATATTAGAGTATTTTAAATCATGTGGGTCGATACATTCTTAAACATATGCTCAGAACTTGACATTCAATGTACGTAAGACCCTTTTAGGCAATGGAATCCCCAAATGCATTGCAAATTGCAAGGCAATTATATGCTGGTGGTTAAAAGATGTATAATTAAGAGGACTGAGCTCAGAGCTTCACACACTGCATCCAAACAAAATCCACAACTGCAGAGGTCTTTACTGTGTTGTTTGCATTTGCTAATACTAGCCTAAATTTCATGTTAAATTACTTGGTGTGTTCATGACATCTCACAGACAAGGTACAATCATCTCCATATGTTCCCAAAACCATCAGCTTGGAGCCAGAAGTAGAACATGGATCTACAAGAATCTCAGCTTCTCCACAAACACAAATAACATAAATAGTAGTTTTGTCATTTCCTCTTGACCAAGAAAGAACAAGAACCTGCCACTGTCAGACCCATTTCCTGAAACAGCAAATCCACAGAGTGCAAGATGTTTGGAAACATGGAATGACATGCACTTAAAGCTATTTTATAGCAAAAGTTTTCAATCAGTAAAATGTATACTGCTAAGTAGGAATCTAAAGCATTCATTTTTTCTATTTTATAGCAACTAATACCTCTCTTTGAAATGTTTTGTTCTATCAAAAGAAGCTGTACCACATCTAATTGTGATCAACACCAACACCACAAAGTTGTAACTTCTGTCCCTATGCTGTGATCTAACCATAAGTTTGGCTTAGTTCTAGACTTTTAACAGCTCAATTCTCTACTTCACTCAGCTACCAAACTAATTGTGGAAAAAATAGTCTTTTTGTCAGTAAAAGCACTCAAACTGAGACAGAGAACACTGAGAAGGAACCAAAGACAACTATAAGAGCTCCTGTACGGAACACTTTTATTAACTAGAGTACAGTCCTTACTCAGGAAGGCCTCTGAAGTGCAGGTATGCAACACACATGCAAGTACCCTGACAGATCAAGGCATCCAACATGTTAAGATCTTACAAGGTATTTTTAGTTAGCACGTGGAATCGTATTTTGGACTACTTTTTTTTCATATGTTAAGATCTACCTAGGAAGAAAAAAGCAATATTGCCCTCATTCTGCCTTTTTAGAAAGCTTATTACTTCAGCTCTGGCAAAAGGCAGTTTACATTGCATAAGGACGTCCAATATATTAACAGAAAAGCAGCAGAATGTTTTAGGCAACACTGGTAAAACAGATTATGTTTCAGAATATAACACAATAAATACAGAATTAAACTTAAGCATTCCTAATAATAGCAACAGCTAGAGAATTTACAGACTTGTTAACTAGTTACAATCAAGAGCAGAAAACACCTATGAGGAGGAAAAATAGAAGTCTTTGCTCACAAACTGAACAGGTTCTTTTTGTTTTCCTACACCAAACGAACTTAAGCAGGAATTTTCATTTCAGCTGATTCACTGATCTGTACTTCATAGTACTATAGAGAAAACCTGACAAAGATAGCCAAAACCCTAAAAAACAACAAACATTTAAGACTCTATGAATTTTAGAAACTTCAGAGGATTTCTAAAGAAAAAAAGAACTTATGTAGGAAAATTTTTAACTACTGCCAAGAGTACATTCCTATAGATTTCAAAAAAGTAATTTTCTAAACATGGCTATTCCTGAGTTATGGTTCAAGATGGGTTCTGTATCTTGAAAGTCTTTTGAACAAGGATTTCTCTATGTGAGAATAAGGTCTCAGGCCCCAGTCATGCTATGACATCCTCACAGGGAGGTTGTCACGCACACTTTGGGTTTTGCCAGGATGAGCAGGGCAACAAAGAGGTGGCCTTCAGATACAGTAACAAATGGACCCTTTACGCACTGCAACGTGGCAGAAATGTACTTTAAAAATATTATCTCAAAATACAAAAAGCAAGATTCTGAGACAGAGATTAAACATACCACAAACACACCTTGCATCTGTACTTGGGGAAAAAAATAAGTCCAAGTGTTTTATTTATTCAAATAACAAATAACCTGCCCTTCCATATGAGGTTAAACAAAATACCTTTGTCTTATTTTTAGTCCCAATACTACAAATAAAAATAATCTTATTTTCTCACAATATAATATCATTCTTGCTTCAGTAGGAATACTCAATATATAAACCAATAGAGCTTCTCACAGAGGAGCCTTTCAGCAGCTATAAGCTATTGGAGTTTCAGTGTGGTCTTACAATAAAATTTGTACCTCCTGATGATTTACCATACTATGAGAACATGGTATACACAGTTCTGTAGGACCAGACCATACACACAAATTCATTCACTCATCACAAAATACTGAACATCAAAATAACATCCAGTATGTAAATTTTGCATTGCTTTCTGTAAATAATTTAGCTTTACAATTAATGAAATTTGTGTGATCTTTGTATATATTACAAATAATTCATGCAAAAGGCTGAATGTCACCAGGTTGTAAGTGACAGCTTCATAAAAAACACAAGTGCTCCAGCTCGGCCATCAGCAGTGGTACCTGGTGGGTATGGCCTGAGCATGAAACACTGCCAGTACAGGTGAGCCCATAGGGGAGGGCACCAGTCTACAGGGGAACGGTGCATTGCCCTAATTTTGTCAATTTTATTTTTAAGTCTACTAATCCTCAAAAACTAAAAGGCCTTAAAATAAACCTGTGTTGCATGTTGAGTAACAAAGTTAGAACTAACTCTGTGTATTTTGATCAGATGGTATAATATAAGGCTTTAAGGTGAGCATCACTGTAGCTTCCAAAATTCGTTTTGGGTTACTTGTAGAAAGCCATTATCACTTTGATAATGACCTAAAAGACACATTAAGGAATATTTGACCAAAACGCGCCACCTCCCACATTACAAACCGGAGCTATTTCACCTGTGCGGGGTGAAGCGCCTTGGTGGGTCTTCCAGTGCACTCACTTCACAACTACCAGACGTTCTTTTCCCTGAAAAAAAGGATCCTTTCATTTGCAGTCCTGGGGGGCAGCAGCACCTCACACAGATCCCCCCAGCCCAGCAGGACCCCAGCCCACAGGGACATTTGGATGGCCACTGGGACATGAGAAGGGGCCCAGACACAGCCCTTGCCGTGTAGGGGCTACTGAGGCGATCCCCTCCCCTGGCTGAGGTGCCAGCGGGCTGTGGCTCCTGTCCCGCTAGCGGGTCCTGGGACATGGGGTGGCCGAGGGACCTCAGCCCGGCTCCGGCAGGGCTCAGGCAGCCGCCGGTCCCGGCGTGTGCCGGGGAGCGAAGGTGCAGCCACGGCAGCCCCTCGCCCCTGCCCCTCGTTCCCTGCTCCGGGGGCCGGCCCGGGGCCCCACGTGCCGGCAGCTTAGGGGGCGGGGGGGGACACTCCGAGGGCTTCCCCGCACCCCCAAAACCACCCCCCACTCCCTCCCAAAAAGTTGTGCGGCGAATCCACCCACCACCGGCCCGGCCGAAGGGGGTCACCGACGGGGGGAAAAGGGGATACGGGACGGGC
>VZTT01008640.1:88269-107003 GCA_013400855.1 Buphagus erythrorhynchus | reverse complement strand
CCTCCGCACCGCCTGCCGCGCTACGCGAGCCCGGGGATGCAGGCCGGGCCTGGCTTACCTTTCCAGCTGCTTTTTTTTCCCTCCTCTCTCTCCTCTCCCCCCTTTCCCTCTGTTGGGCTGACAGATCAGAGTTTCCTCCCCAGCAGAGGGACTGGGAATGTGCTCGGGCTCTGTGCTGAGGAGCTGCTGCCCCCCTGTCTCTGAGAAGATCCTGCTTTTTGTGGGGAGGAAGCTTTGGGGGCTCTTTATTATTTTAAAACTACAAAGTGCTCAGAGGGTAGGTGATTATTAAGGGGAATCCCTGAATATATTCTCCAGCAAAGAAGGCAGGGCTGCTGGGGCTGCTCAAGAAGAGAGCCAGCAGCCTCCTATAGCACCACTACAGGCACCGAGAGGACATAACATCAGAGAGCGGCTCCTCTGCCCTCCAAAACAACAACTTTCCTACCATCTTGGAGGTAGTAGAGAGGGAGAGAGGGAGGGGGAAAAAAGTACAGAAGGTTTTTATAAAGTGTCAATTTGGAGGAGGGAGCCAAATGGCCAAAACAAAATATTTTATAATTTGTGTGGCTTTTTATTTTAAATAAAAATAAAATACAAAGGCTCGTGGCTGAAGAATTTTTTTTTTTTAATAACCTGTAAAGATCAACTCTCTGGAAAAAAAAATTAAAGGAGGTACGGTAAAAATATATTTTTAGTAACTTCGTTGTTCTTAAAACCATGTATTTTTTTTTTTCTGTATTTATAAAGTTGATAACATTTTTGTCATTTTGTGATGATTCTAAAAATTAGTGTGTAATTGTGAAAGTTCGTGTAACTTTTTTTTTGGTACTCGTAGTCTTAGTAAACAGCCGAGATTGATGTTGGATATTTTGGCGTAACTGTACCATAACGTGTTTCTCTCTCTCAAGGTATTGTAAATAAAATTGGATATACAGGTAGGAAAAAAATATATTCTTTTAATTTTTACTTTTTTATTTCTTTCTAGAGTGGGCTATGTAGAGAAACAATGGGGGATTTAATGAGAGTGAGAGGAACCTGTAATAGATGTCTGAGAAATTATGCTGTAATAAATTTAGCATTGTCTGCTCTTCAGGATGGGATGTGAAAAAACAGAACTCATAGCAAGAAATTTGGGGGCAACAGTTGAGTTTTGGTTTTAATGTTTTCAAAGCACTTTGCAGCCTTCTAAAAATCTGTTTCAGTTCTTTTTAACTTACTGTTTTGATTTGGGGGCTTTGTTCTTGATATTTATTAATATTATTCCTAACTTACTTACAGAGTTGAGAAATGCTATAAATTTATACCACAGTTTCTTGTAATATAAATTAATAGTATTTTTCTTTGCTGCAGATTCTTGTATTAGATTGTAAAAAATATATTAAATGCCATCAAAACAATGTCAGATGCTGTGGTGTTTCTATAGGTGAAGACACTGAAGACAGTGATCACTGTTTTCAGCAGATCTGTGATAATGTTTCTTGAAGTAGTATTATGCACAGCCCTATTCAGAGATGAACTGCAAAAATGGCTTTTTATTTGTCCCGAAGGAAGAGGAAGTAATTAGGAAACTAATGAGCTATACATTATGTTTTTTCCATTGTAAAAATTATTCAGTTGGTATAGACTAATTGAACTGCAGTCAGACTAAGATCATATGGATGAAGGTACGGAATTACTTATCAACCTCTTCCTCTCCCCTGCCAAATCTGAAATATATTGGTTTAGTTCAGATCTTGTAATCTTAAAAAAAAATTTAAAAACCTGTATTTTAGGTACATCCGCATATCAGAACATACTTTGAGTTTGCCCAGCCTGCATGGTGAGCGTAGTTTGTGTCTTCATAGTGGGTTTTTAATTTAGATAAATAGGTTTTAATTAAAGTATAATTAAAAGTCAGCTGGTCTTTGTGTCAAACTGTTTTTGTTTAGCAGGAATTTTTTTAGATTATGATTGGTCTACCTAGACCATCTTAATAATCCAGAGTGTTGCATTCAATGGAATTATTACATGGGAGGTGTTTTTCCGTTATTTGAAATTTTTTTCCTGTTTTTCAGTTATTAAACTGTTAAATGCATAGTTTTGCTGATGCTAGAAAACAAGAAAAAAAGCCCAAATATGTTGCCCCAATATTGTATTTCAAGAGAGTTTGTATTTTGTATAGAAGTAATGCAATAATTACGGTCCTTCATAATTTTACCAGTCATTATTGTATGCTTCGGAGCATGAAAGATGATTATTCTTTTTGTAAGCTGTTTCAACAAAAACTACTTTTACAGCCTATACCTAAAATTCATTACAGGAATAACAGGGATTACAAATGTTGGTCAGGTACAGGATGGTTGAAAAACCACAAACCCTTGGAAATATTGCAAATAAATTATCTCGATTTAGGAACTGAACAAATGCAGCATAAACTAGTACTTCCTTTTCTTTTATTCTAAATAGATAGATAAAGGATCAAATTCTCAGACCCCAGACCCCATTTTGCAAATGCTTGCAGGCCTTACTAACACTTCCTAATTCAGAAGTGCTTGAAGGATCACTCTGTAATTCCTTGCATAAAACTCTTACCAAGTCAGTAGGATTTTACTAGAGTACCAAATTCAGGTTTCTGTACAAACTGATTTCTTGTATCAACCATTGTGTTAAACAAGAGAATTGCTACTTTCAACTTAATTCAGTAGTTCAGTATCATTCAACTACAGTTGAAGTTCTCTTCATTGGGCTATTAAGATGTTTTTTGTGTTTTAGGAAGAGAGGCACACCATGAACAACTAATCTATGCTGCATCTCTCTGTGGTACTCTGAGAATATCTGTACAGCACACTTAGTATCTCGGAATTGTGTTTTTTAAATGGGATGCAGATGATTCAATGTTTTAGAGAAATGGCCATGCATGCACTTGAGAAGCTGAGCACAGAAACAATATTAAACCTTTTCTTAGGCTTACGTGTTTGACTTTACAGTTACTGACTTTAATCAGATTACTTACCTGCCTAAATTTAAACATGCATCATAGTAGCATTACACATTTTGGTGACATCCTGAGATCTATTTGATGTATTTTAATTGTGAAGTCAGGAGCTTAATGCCAAGCTAAAGGAGAAACATTTTGAATCTGGAAGTTTGGAATTGGAAAACTTGAAATGGGATACTTCTAGTATCTTGTAAAAAAAAAAGATTCAATATTTTTAAGGAGGAGAAAGTAAAGAGGAAAAATTTGCCAGATCTTGGATGTGTGGACTATTGTGTAATCATTCAACAGAGAAATTAAAATTTGTACTTTATGGATAGATAAATTTATTTAACAAAACTTTATTTACCTGAGAGTAATTTGCTTTTCACTAACTTACTAAGAGATGCAAATATTATTTTAACTGTTTTGCTGAAAATAAAATGTTACATGGTATCAACCTAAAGCAGCAGTCTGCTAGCTTTAGTAATGTAGAATGAAATAATTTTTAAAAAAAGATTTGCTGATCTTTTTGGACAAGACTCTTAAGTTGGGACATACATTATTTTGATGGGTACAGCAGTGCTCTGAAATTACAGTGGAGAGCAAATTGGACCCTGAAACTTCTGTACAAGGACAAAAGGTCTCCTGTACAACATTCAGAATTGTATTCTGGAACTTCCACTTCTTCAGAATGAGTCTGTCTGCCTTGATTTAAATCAGCCTCCTCTCTGGACCAACTGCTCCATCCAGTAAACTTACTGTATGCTTGAGCACAGAGTGGTCAGAGGACATTAATGTTCTGTAAATCACAGGTTCTGGCTAATGAGGCATTCTGTGCTGATGTGTCTCACCAGTGTTAGAAGTGACACAGAGGGCAGTGGCACA
The DNA here is from genome assembly GCA_013400855.1 of Buphagus erythrorhynchus. Classification (NCBI taxonomy): domain Eukaryota; kingdom Metazoa; phylum Chordata; class Aves; order Passeriformes; family Sturnidae; genus Buphagus; species Buphagus erythrorhynchus. Next base: position 103,159 of record VZTT01008640.1, on the reverse strand, counting down.
GTGAATAAGCTTTGTGAGTCTAATAAAGCCATGAAATTGGTGCTTTAGGTTGCACACCAGTTACTGGAGCAGGCTGCATCAAGAAATGAACCTTGACTCTCTTCCAAGGTCGTACGCACCCGAGTGCAGACCTCAAGAATTCCTGGAACATGACTTAGACTCTGTGCATGCGATGAAGACAGGTTCTCCACAAATAGTGTTATAATGTCAGCATCTTGGTATTATTTCTTGAAAGACATATACTAAGGAAACAGTTCCAATGTCTTCAAATGCTTTTGAAAGGGATTAGCAATTTATTTAATTATAAATAGCAATTTATAAAATGCAGGTGTAATGTTGTGAAGGGGAGGAACAACTCTAAGCGTATAGATGTTAATTCCAGATTTTCATATCTGAAGAGCCGCATTTGTATAGAAGATCTTGTCTTTAGGCATTTAAAGACTAAAAAGGGTGAGAAATTAAATAAAACCCACAGTTATGATACATTCTTCTAAGCAATGTCTTGGGCAGTTGTGATGTGGTATTAGTTTGTGTAATAATGCCAAGTTCTGGGGTAAAGCTAACCATTAAATCCCAGCATATTAGTATTATGGAAAAATGCTTATTTTTCAACAGTTCTTTAACAGGGACATTTCATAGCAATGGTTGTCTCTTGTGTATCTGGGTTTCAGTTACTCTGCTGCAGTTGTATTTGATAAACAGTGTGCTTCTTGCCACTTTTCCAAACCACAGAGTCCTTATGTTAAAAACACTGTCTACTATCTGAGGATTTTTCTCTAGGAAATATACCCAAGTTATGGCATAAATTGAGCTTCTTAATTCAGCTGCTAAACTCCTTCAAACCTTTAGTGCTTTAGTGCACTCCTGTGTGGTAGATAGCACAGATGAAACTATAGGACAAGCCATATGTACAACAGAGTAACTCAGCTTGACTTTGTTTAAAGCCCCAAATGCTAGCAAAGCTACACAAAGAACACATGACTAGCCTTGTTTTCCCGAGTCTTAGGGGCTTCATTAATGCTTTTTTCAGCAATGGGAATTTTGCTGTGGGTTTCAGTAGGAGTATAGCTGCAGAAGTATTTAACCAATTGGGAGCAGATGTATGCTAGCTATTACATGATAATATAATTAATTGATAGTGAACTGTACTGAAAATAGTAATTAACTAAGACTTCACTAATCTGTTCTTCATTATCAATGTGTATTTTAATCTGCATTAAATAAATGGCATTGTCTTCCTAAAGCTCAGCAAAGACAAAACAGTAAGACTCTTAATTGTGGGAAGGTTGTCCAGAGTACGTTGGGCATTTGTGGAGACCTCTTTAAATAGAGGACAAATGAATGGAATAAGCTGTCCTAGCAGAATGCTCTAATACCATCCCATTTTACCAGGAAGGCTTCTGTTAATTCAATACTGTATTTTTACTATCTGCTTCTGTCTATTGATATTTCATTAGCTGTAATTGTAGTGGTTAAGAAGCTCCACATTTTCTCACCAGTCCTCTTTGCTATTAGTCCAGTTATTCATTTACATTCAGGTTGCAGAGGGTCTTGGTCACCTCTGCAAGTTGAAAAGATGAGAATTCCCACTCTGGACCAAATCAGCGGTCTCTTAAGTCTTCTGAGAGTAGCTTCCTACAAAGGTGTGAATATCCTGTGATGGATAATTGAGAAATAAAGAGCATGCAGGGCAGGATTTTTCTAAAATAGCTGGAGCTAAGCTAACATCAAAGCATAAGGCTTAATTAGTGTCTAGGGTCATGGGATTCCAGCGGATCTTGAAAGTTATTTGTTACACATGAAGTTTTTTTGCTCTTAGTATGTTTCTTTTTGATACATTATTCTAATCTCTGATCCATTTCAAACATAAACACAGGTGTACAGATGATGACAAGAAGAAATAAAACTATTTCTTTGAAATATTGGATAATTATATTCCAAATTCAGCATCGGCTGAGTGAGATGTCTTACTACCTCTTATGCCTCTAAATCTCAGTAGGCTTCTCAGCATTAGGCACTGAATAGATGTGTACATGTAGCTGGAGGAGAACATAATTATTAACAGTGTTTAGCATAGCAGGCTTTGCTGATCATGAAATCACTCATTTTGTTTGAATTACAAGGCTTAATATATGTTATTTATGTCTGTCTGTGCCATTTCTCTGTGGTGTTGAGCTATGGAGAGTTGGAGTAACCTGGGTACTTTCAGACACTTTGCTGACATTTTTACCTCAACTAATGTGTTACTGTAAAGTGTCTTTTGGATAAAACCTTACATAACAGAAAGGACCATGACTTTTATAAGCCCACACAGAGAGTGAAGTATTTGGTGTTCATTTCTGAACTAAGTTTTGTGACTCTCTGTGAATTTCAGTGTTTTGTTCGCAAAGGTGACCATTTTATGAATTCATGTTTTATTATTATTCATGTTATTCGTTATTATTCATGTTACGAATAATAATCTATTAATGTCTATTAATAAATTGAAAATGGTGTGTTGTGTGTTTGGCTTTTGTTGTTGTTGTTTTTATTTAAATAGGAATTTTAAAACTTCTCAGGTAATTCTGGGAGAACTTACGCATTTTGATGTTCTGTGGGGTTCTTGTACTCCTAAAAAGCTTACTGCAGTTGTCAGGGAAGTCCTTAGCTTTTAGCCACTCTCCAGAATTCACCATTTATTTATTACTTTTTTTCCATGTTGTAGTCACCATGAAGTCCTCTTCTATCTGTTTGCTTCTCAGCACTTTCTCTATTTGTCCTGTCAGTGCCTTGAAAGCGTCATCTTCCAACCCTTCAGCACTAAAGGTGATTTCATCTTACTGCATATTCAAAGGACAACACAACAAATTATTAGACAACTGTCTTGTTTTGGGAGAGGATGTTTTGGCTTGGCCATTGTTTGGAGTACTTTATAAGGAGCAGGGTTGTGGGGACAGAGATGAAGTTACATTACCTTTCCCCTTTGGATTAAGGCTGATGGCAGTCTGCCACCCTGCTTTTCCTTTAGAGCTATGACCCTGAGCTATTTTTCTGTTGGTTTCAACATTAAAATACAGCATATTGCCCAATTAAGCATGCAGCAGATTGTCTTGAAGAAGAGGCACTGATCCAAAATCTTGGGGAAATGCTACAGACACCTTCTTTTCTGCCTTGAGCTATGCTTCAAAATACATTAAAAATAAGTCAGTCCAAACTATTTTTATGACTGGCCTAATTTTGCTGGACATTTCAGAATCTTGATGAGGACATAACTATTTGACTTGAATTCTGTTAGGTTTCTTTTTATTGAAGCAGCTCACTACACTGCCCAGGGTTTTAAGCACTCTCCCATGGGAACTACAGGGATGCACCCATGGGAGGGTGGTGCTTTCAGTAAGGTAGCTATTGAACAGGGTTTGGGTTTTGGTGGGGTTTTTTTTGTTTGTTTGTTTGGTTTGGTTTGTTTTTTTGGTTGGTTTTTGTTTTTTGTTTGGTTTGAAATCACAGCTTTAGACTTAGATGCTTAAATCTGCCCGCAGTTATAGTTTGTCTTTAATCTGAATGCACCTGGCCTAAACTTGCTGGAAAGTGTAACTGCATAGTATGGTTTTACCTTGAATTAACATACCCTTTGCCTTCTCTACTCCCCACAAGCACCTGCTGAAGACAAGAAAACAGAAAGGCAAGGTTTAATCTAAGTCATGGTCGGGGTTAATAGTTTGCACACAAGAGCCGTGTTTACACAGGGCTGTGCTCAGACAGGAGGATACTTAATGACCAACCCCATCCATCTCTCCCCAGACACATTCCCGTTCCTTGGCAGGCTGTACAGGCAGGAGCGCACAGGAGCAGGCGGGATGAAGGTTACTGCACCTGAAGGAAACTGGCGATGCACCCGCTGTAAGTTCTGCCAGTTGGCCACCAGGTGGAACCAGGGCTGCACTCGGGGAATTGCAGGAATTCCATCTCCTCCAGGGCTGCGCTCAGCTCCAAAACAAAGCCTAACAAAGCCCCTGCGCACCCCAGCAGAATCGGCATAAAGGCACACACCAGCCTTGCATGTGGAGTGAGCTGCACCAGCACAGTGACGGCTCAGGCAGTGTTATTACCTGGCTGGTCAGCCCTTACCGTAACCACCAGGAACAATACTCAGAGCATGTTTATCTCCCACCATCCCAGCTCTTCATTGCCACTTTTTCATAATTCTCTAACCTGAGGTTGCAGCTTCAGGACCAGCAAATAGTAGCACTAACTGTAAACTTTTAAATAAACAGAGGTAAGTTGTGTGAATAGCCCTGTTTCTGAAATTTTTGTTTGAATATTTTGCCCAGCCTATGTCACTTCCCTGGCTTTGCAGACCCCTATTATCCTTTTGTCACTAGCTGGGTAAAAGTCCTCGCCAACTGTGCACCAACTGTCCAGCCACCAGAGCAAACAGAAAAGGGATGGGCTATGCTCTAAACTCAGTGGATAAGAATGCTGATTTAGGATTCTCTCTCCTATCTAATTTCCAACAGTCAAATTTATAGACAGTCTCCTTGCTATTACCAAGTTTGGCTGAAAAATTCTGTCCTTGACTAGTTAGGGGGGAAAGAGAATAGAAACAAGGCAGAGAGCACCACATGTACTTCTTCCTCTCCTTGTCTTTCTTCATAAAGGCTGGACAGTGTTTGAACAGAGACAATCTACTATACATACTAATTGAGGGACATAGAACTGTCAAAAAAACAAAAAGCATGCCAGAGCTCCCAAAATAATGCTGCAACATTTAAGGAAAGAAAAAAAATCTAAAGCTTTTGAACCTTTATAAATTCTGAAGTGATAACTGACTTGTTGCACAGCTGAAGTTACTCCCTTGTGTTTGTACAACATGGGAGCGGGGGTGGTGGGGTGAAAATAAAGGTTTTTATCTTAGGAGCCTGAGAACCAAATGTTTTTCTGAATACAGAATTCAGCTACACCCTTTCTTCCTAAACATTTTGGCATACGTCACACATATTTTTTCTTTTGCTATGTGCCAATAAAGCCCTGTTCCTCCTAAAGAAGTAACATTCCACAAGGACAGCAGAAAGGTTTCATGCTGTACTTGGTCCTGTGAGCTGCCACATTAAAACCAGACTACAGTCTCCCTCGCTGCCCCGCTAACATGCATAGCACTATCTGAATAAAACGAACAGTTACCCTTTTCTGTACCACCACAAGAACTGACCCTGTCCCTGTTGGTAACTGGAGATGGCAGACTGAGTAAAACCATGTCCAACATTTAAGACTTAGCTCCTGTGAGGACATTGTGATATACCAGGATAACCAGGAAGAGTCTTCTTCCTGGGTGAAAGGAAGAAAACAATTTTTTTAGAAGTTACATGTTTGTTACTGAAAAATTTTAAGCATAGAAGAAAAAAAAGGAATTTTATAAAACTAAAGACTTCTACAGCAGCACCCCCATGCACTCAGTATTATTCCACACTGAAAAGTGTAGCTTTTCCTCATTCAAAATTAACACCTTTTTTAAAAAATAATACCGTTGGAAATGATGGCGTTATGATACTGTTCCTATTTTCACAGTTCCTGGAAGAATTACACTGAACTTTAGTAGCCAGTTGAAAAGGAAGTTATCCTTCTACCAAATTTACATTAACCAGCATAAGACAAAGGAGAGAGTCACTGTTCTGAAGTTATTCCAAAGCATAAAAAAAACCCCAACCGCCCAACCAAAAAATACCACACACAACCCCTTCCTCCACTTTGCTATATAAAGATCAATGCACAGAGAAACTATTCTGAGATTTTTTTTCTGTATTTGAACTGGTATAAAGGCCTTCAGTCTTTCTGCTAATTTTTAAAGCAGTTCAGTATGAGGAAGCTGTGTGAAGCCTGCTTTTTTTCCCCACAACATCAAAATTATTTGCATTTCCTCCAAGAGTAGTCTCAACTGAAACTAAATGAAGAAACATACAAGTATCCAGAGAAGAGATAGGTCTGAACATTGGCATAAACCAGGTATGAGGGACAACTTCCTTTAAAAGTACATTACAAAAATAGCATGTTCACATTCTGACCGGGGTTTAATATTAACATACCTAGGTACTCTGGAAGGAAATGACAATCTAGTATTTTTGCCATGTAAACCCCTTCCTAGAAAATCAAGATTAACTGAGTCTGAGTTGCTTACTGAATTCTTTTTGTGGAAGAAGCATGAGCTACATGAATTACACAGGTAATGGGTGGCTTGGTATTTATAATTTATTTGTATACAATCATCATGTACCCTGCCTCTGGGTACAGTAAGTTGAGTGCTGCATGTTCCCTCAGACACAACAGTCCTATAGTATGATGGGGCTACTTAAAGTGATGAAAATGTGAATGAAGGAAGAAAAAAAATACAACAGCCTGTCACAGAGATTTTGGAAAAAATGTATCAGTCACAGCAGTTAACTGCAACAAAAGCCTAGAAGAAGGTGGTGGCAGTCTGATTAGTCTCTAGCAGATGGATGGCTCTTCTACTGCATGGGCACCTTCAACAACAGCTTTCACACACTTGGCCATTGTCTGGGATGCTCTACTGATGGAATCTGTAAAAAAAAAAAATCCAAACATGTCAATGCACAGATACAATACAAAATAAATTTAGTACGAGACTGGATACAAAGAGGTTAAATAAAATCACTTATTTGAAAATACAGTCTGTGCTTTATGTAAATTCCAAATAATTTTACTGCAAAATTTTGTTTCTTCAGAAGACTCAAATGCTATGTATCTTAGCGGAAAGCTTTAAATGAATTGTAAGAACATTACTGTAAAGCTAAGTAAAATGTTCTGATCTCAGAATGGAAAGAACACACTATACATACCTGTCATATAAAAGTCTTTTATTGTGAGCTGAGGTGGAACAAGAGGATCAGCAAGAAGCTGTTGCTTCACTAACTGTGGTAAGAAGGGAAAAGAAAGTCACCTGTATGATAGGAGCTTGTTACCAAAGCATTTGTTTAGTGAATTCCACATTCAGTGCATGTCAAAAACATGCTTCTTGTACTACACATGAAGATTTTTCAAAAAAGCATTATCTATATAACAGCTCTAAATCATGCCAAGATGCTTCAGTTTTGCTTACCTTTGCCAATTCATTTGCCTGGATGAAGTAGTTTGCTTCTTCCACATCATCATATCGAACCAGATTGGGTGATACTTCTTCTAAACGCTTCCGTATTTGATCAAGGTTCTCGTAAGGCAAGGTCAAACCAGCCAACTAAGAGATTCACAGAAAGAAATGCCATCAAGTCTAGGGATTTAACTCACAGTGGTTTAGATTACCAATCCATTAATATCCCTAAAGTAAAATGAGGAAAAGTCTACACTCCTGAAAACACAGGCAGTTAGAATGCACAAACCGAAGCAAAGTCAGTGTTCTGTTGGACCTCTGATATCTACATAGCCAACACTTCCCCGTGTTAAAAACCAGGCTGTCCTGTTTGCTATACAAAGGATAAAAAGAAAGGAAGTACTTTTCTCCTTCCATACTTGCATTTCCTTAGCTTACCCCTAAATGAGATAAAAGTTGATGCAATTATCAATGCATCTTGCTCCCTCTGAGTAGTGGACATATATTTGACCTCATCTAATGATACCAGATCCTAGCCTCAGAGTCATGCTATTTTCTTTCTAAAAGGCAAGAAACTACATGCTCCCACCAGCTTCCTCTAAAGCACTTCACAAGACCTTTGCAGAATTTGCGAAGCTTCACCCATTATGTATTTCAACAGCATACAGCAGCTACAATATTAGAGCTATCCTCAAAAGGGAAACAATATGATTTAACTCACAGAATTAACATAGGATTCAATACAGAACATTACTTCTTAAAACTATGTGTTTCCCTGAAAATCTACCTTTTTTTACAATGGAAAATATTTACACAAAGGAATTTAGTCTCTCAGTATACTTTTATTACAAGCAACTTATAACAGCAACAGTACCTCAGAGACAGCTCTAATAATTTTCCAGTCTTCCCTTGCCATCCCAGGAGGTGTTACTGCTACTCTTGTCTGCTGGGCCCGACCTTCAGTATTCACATATGTGGCTGCCTTCTCTGTATACGCTGCTCCTGGGAGAATAATATCAGCCATGGGAGCTCCCACATCCCCATGATGCCCTAAATACATAGAAAGAGGAAACAGCATACAACCATATGAGATAGAAGTAAGTCAAAATAAAAATAAATGCTTTACTAAGATAGAATTTTTGTGTTCCCAAAAGAAAAGGGACTTTCTAAGTTTTGTTTAGCCAAAAATCTGAAGCCCATGAGGCTGGCTGCTCTGAGGTCTTACTTGGCTAGTACTCTGGGGAGAATGAATGGAATACAAGCAGGAGAAAATGGTACTTCAGTCTCTATAGTCACTCAGGTTTGGAGGTTCTTGGAACAAGGATTCTTATATTAAGATAAGATCATGTTTTGGAAAAGCTGGAAACTAATGCTGTTTTGTCTGCCAGGTCTGAAGCTAAGTTTCAGAAGCCCTGTACTGGTTTATATTCCCTTATTACTCATCAACAGTTTCCCATCTTTACCTAAGAAATAGTTAACCAGTATCTCAGTTATGTGTTAGAAGTTCCCATTCCTGGCAGAAAACAAAGGCTAAAATTTCTCAAAGGGTTTTATGCCACTTCTTCACTTTTTCTCCAACTATTAAGACAACAACATTTCTTAATTTACATCTACTAATTACCTTGATAGATGATAAAACAGTCCTTTGGCAAGTCTTTACGTGTTATACAACCCGAATCTGCTCCCAAGAGATACAATACTTTGGGAGGATTTTTCCTAATTGCCTCCACTCCTGGTTTGAAACCCAGGTCCAAAGCAGCAACTTGGCTTGCAACCCTGTAGGAACAAATACATCACGACTTTAAGTAATTTCAGAATTCTCCCTCTCCCATCAAAACAGACCTAACTTCCTTTTCTGACTAAATATTTTGAAGAGATGTACAAGGTTCCTAATAGTAACAAGACAAACATGAAGCTCAAAGGCAGCTAAAATTTTTGACAGAGTATCAAGTTAGTTTTGCATTTTGACAACGTGATACCATTTAAAGTTTTCACATGGAATCTCACCTATTTAAGACGGGATAGCAAAAATAAAGGCAGACACTGAAACCTAGGACCTAGTGGCAGGCAGCTCACTGGTGAAGCTTGATGCTCCAGATGACATTTCAGCTATGAAATTTAGGCCTTTAATTTAGGGCACTAACGTGGAAGATGAAAGACCAACTCTGGGGCCATCAGCTACTCAAAATCATCAAAGACTTAAGACTGCTATTTCATCACTATTCATTTATTCACACATAAAATTACTTTTAAAAAAATGAAATTATAATTCCCATTTTCTGGCAGTCTTCCTTTTCCAAAGCAACAGTTTTGCATAATCCTCCATAATCAGGTGCCAGTCTTATTTAAAAGAAAAAAGATTCTCTCTCTATGGATCTTCCAATGTAACTCATGTTGTCTGACACAGTCAGACATAGAGGTTTCAATAAGTTGCTTTTTACACTTAAGGTAGAATGGATGGTGCACCTTGAGTATGGAAGTCAATATGAAAGACTGCCAAACCACACTTGTATCATGAGTGTTCTTTAACTCATTGGTATTTTGGTACTAAATATTTCAGTTTCAGCAGCAGAATGTTATATTCAAGTTTCCTTCAGAGGACCAAGCCCTGCTCTAACTATACTATTTTTATATCAATGAAGCTGCTTTTGGCAGAAGAAATTTATTGAGTCTCCAGAATTGAGAGCCATTACAATTGGTAAAATAATTTTTCCTTTACAGAGATGTTCAATTTGACAGTCAGAATTTTAGAAAAAAACAAGTGGTAAAGGACAGTCCAAAGAGAAGCTTGTCTATTAAAAGGAGTAATATCCTGACAAACTGAATAGTTAAGATCAAAAGCTCTCAAATGAAGATCTTTGAAGCCTTTCTATTAACTATTGAGTTGAGAAGCTGCACAGTAAAAGGAATATTTAAAAAAACCTAAGCAAAGAAACCATATTATTTAAATTCTTGCCATTTTGTTTTTCCTCCTCTAGATAAAATGCCGTAGTTTAAGAAGTGACACAGGTCTGCTGCACATCCTACTGAGCACTGTGGTAGATGTTATTAAACTCTCTTGTATTCTGTATCTAAATTGAAACCTTAAATTCTGTATTTGAATATCATAAGTTAATAAAAACTCATGGAGAGTCAGGTCAAGGAACCCATTTTTATTAAGAAGTTTTTGCTAGCTTGTATTTCTGGTTTTTATATTCCCTACAGGTTTTAACCCAATAAGCTGCTTGTCTGTATACAAAGCAATGTGTACACATACATTGTGGTAACCTTTGTAGCCCAATGTGCAAGCAAGCTGCTCCCAAAAAGGTTTTAAAGCACACCTGTGTAAGATGTTCATGACTTTCCAATCAGCACCAGCACCACTCCTGGCCCTGGCATTCTGTGCAATGGTGGAAACTGCAGCATGGATGGCAGCTCCGTCACCGCGCTGCAGGGCTGCACTGCCCACCACCACCATTGGCTTTTTGGCCTGGTCGAGGACCTGTGCAAGCCAAGAATCAGAAATTCATTCCACAGCTATGAAGACAATTCTTGGTACAGATAATGAAGTAAATCCCCAAATTTCTCCATAAGTCTTCCATGCAAACCTGTGGTTCCAAAATGGTCATAGTTTCATTTAGAGATAAAGCCAAGAGAAGCTGCTGTAAGCAGGGAACAACCTTGTCAGTACAGAACTGTACACTTGATAAACACACATTTAAGTGGAAACAGCAGTGCCTGAAACAGCCTGTTTTATGTCAAGAGATATCCCAGGAGTTTCCTGCACTGCAAAGTTTTACACACCTGAATATATTACACAGTTTATACATGCTTGGTGCACACTAATCATTACCTCATCTCTGCATTTGATTAAAAGCAAATAACCCCATCTACAACATGGACTTTTCTTCAAATCTGTCTCTGGGGAATTCAGGTTATTACTCAATACCTGTGGAATTTAACAGTCACACTTTTAAGTTCTGTGTACCTTGGAGAAGGGATGTTTGCCAGAAGCAATGTCCTCAAGTATCTGTGGGGACTCTCCTAGATGTTCATACGTGTAGGTCAAATTCACAGGAGAGCCAACAAGGGCCACTTGCAAGTCATTGTGAAGCCAGCTGAAAATACAACAAACATTTTATTAAAATTAAAGAAATACAGAGTTTTACCCAACCAAAGCCACTAATTACAACTTCAGCAGTAACTTAAAATAGGATTGCAAAGGAATATAAATGGCATTCATTGTTTTGGTAAGATGCAGTTTAGCTTTATTCTGACTGTTAAGCAAGCCTCTAAGTTTTTTAGGATTATTTCTCTAGATATGTTCCAGAAATAGTACAGCAACACACCTTACAAGTTCATAACTCAATTCTCTCTTTCCCTCAAGCTTCTACCAATTAAGTTTTAGAAATCCACTTATTTCTTAGATAAACACAGAAAAATTTAGCTGGTTAGAAATCTTTTCTTTTGCAGCTTCTCCTGGCACAGACTTATAAGAATACATGAAAATATATACTCAAAGGTCTCACTGCATTTTCTCCTTTCAAAATTTCAATGCCATTACTCTTTAAAATTATGTATTTTCAAAGATTAAGGACAGGGCTTTTATAGATCTCATTTACCTCATACTGACATATTAAAATTGAATTAGCTAGGTTCAGAAGTTTGGGAAAGTCACGCTACTTGGCAAAGAAAATGTTGAACTGGAATGACTGCTTCTGAACTCAGCACATCTGATTTGTTACAATACAAAAAGCTGATGCTGAAAATAAATCTTTAAGGAATATGCTTTAACAGACTTCTACAAAACAGAAAATCTGAGGTGTCTGTGTAATGTAACAAAGGAATAAATGTCTGAGTAGATGAACTTAATGTAAAATGTCAAAGTGAGAATGAACTAGCTCTACACCACAGGGTACTACCCTTTTTCCACACATAAATCACCATTCCCTTTACTAAAAGGGGAATTAAATCCAATGATGCCATCTGAATGAATGCTCTTGAGTTACTGCCTGCATCTCCAACTGAGCACGTGATCAAATCCAGATGGATTCACATGCTTATTCACCACCAAGGAATACGAACCTCTTTCGAATTCTAGCATTAAAAAGCGGTGCCTCAAAGCGTGGATTGGTGCCAACCAGAAGGAGGACATCTGCCTCCTCCACCCCAGCAATCTTGGTATTCAGCAGGTAGTTGGAACGTAAATCTGTGCTATACAAAAAGATGTAAGAAAGAGGATGAGAATTCAGTAGAGGGAAGGAATGAAGCTATGGTAAAGATTGTAGATGCTCAAAATACTTCTTAATCTCAGGAAAAGGAAGAAAAAGAAGAGACTTCTCAATCCAAATTACTAATCATAACTGTACTGAAGTTTTCACACCACAAATAGAAATAGACAAATTCATCCAGCTCACAACAGAGGGTAACTGACTTTCTGTGACTGTTTAACTGCAGCAGCTGTACATTCAGTACAACATGGGCTAAGTGTGCAACCCTTGCTGGAGCAGAGACTACGAATCAACTCGTAGCCCATAAATACTCTTCGTATGTGAGTATTGTAAATTCAAATAAATCTTGCTGATACATCAGCAATTGTTATCTCTACTAATTTCAGAATATTGCCATGAGATGATTTGCAGACTGAAAAGCTTATTAACATACTAATTACAGACAGACATTGCCCGTCCTCTTACCCAGCTCCAGCAGTAGGAAAGATCTCTTCAGTGCAGAGCGTATCACAGTTCACTCTATTCAGTAGGTCTTTCAGAGCTATTAGTGCTTCTGCATCCACCAGCCCTCCTACAATTGCTGCTATTGCCTTACCTTCCACTGCCTGGAGCTGGAGAGAAAGGAAGCATAAACATAAACAAAAACAAAAGAAACCACTGAAATAAATTCTCATTTAGCCCAGGTAAGTATTTGTTATATTAGGGTGTGCCAAAGCCAGCAGTGCAACCACTGGCCTGGAGTAGCACAAACAGATCAGTGGTGTCTGATTCCTGCCAGGCAGTAACTCCAGCTTCTTCAGAACTTATGATAAGCAAAGAAGAGCTCTCTGTATTCTATGCAAGTCTCTCCCTCTTGAGTTATCACTCAGATGTAGCTAATTCTCATTTGGTGTGGTGAGAGAGGAAGGTTGGTGAATGCTTTTATTTTAACGAAGCCACAGTGCAGACAGAATACAAACTCCCATAACACAAGTTCTAGTAGTAAACTTAACTCAAAGGTATTATCTGAGAAGCAATAGCTTTTGTAACAAACCCTGCCACTGTAACACGAGCAAAAACATCCTTGAGGAAAGTTCAATTACAGTTATTCAATTCTACTTCACCCACATAAAATTTTTATCCAAATCCAGAGCAGTCATGCAGCACTTCATTTGAGCTGCAGAATCAATCACCACACAGAGAAAGCACCGAGGAAAGCAAAATTCAGATATAAGTAATACAGACTTAATGTCTTTGATAGCAAAAGTGGTGATATAACAGTTTAAATAAATTTAAAGATATCTTTAGATAGGTCAGAGTATTAGGGAAAATTGCTTCCTCCTAGATTTCTGAAGAAACAGTTTACTTTCCTATTTAAATAAAAGTGATTTCTCTCACAAAGTTCCAAATGAAATCATGATAAGAAAAAGTTCTTTAAAAGGTCCAATCCATGAAACAGAAAATATTAGTCGAAATAAGAAATTTAAATGGAAACACAATGGATTAGAAGTCAAATGTTCCCTCTAACCTTAAAGAAAAAAGTATTTTTAATATAACTAATTTGATATTAATATTTTTAATACATCCAGCTTGGGAAATGTATTTTAGATTACTTATATTGAAAATTGCTCTTACCACACCAGCAACACGAGCTAATACATCCTCCCACGAAGCATAAACAAATACTCCTTTCTCATTTTTGATCATTGGCTGAGTAAGTCTCTGACGCTTCAGACCATCATAAGCAAACCTGAGTGAACACGAAGAATATGATAAAAGAGCAAAGACAAAGATAATAATTCTGTGAGTGAGTTTTCTAATTGCAGGCTTTTAGAAAAGAGAAAACTAAGAAATACTTCCCCTGAAAGTTTAACTTTCCCTTCTCAAAAACTCACAAAACAATCAGTAATAGAAACAAGTTACTGTGAAAAAATGTTAAAAAAATCAGAACATTAGAAAACTCAGCAGCTTCAATTATGGAATTAAAAAACATATTTTACAATTATTCTTCAGTGTAGCTTTACAATACTAACAGCTGAATACCAAAGTCAGTGCTACTGTGCACATTTCTGCTTCTGCAAAGTGTGCCTTTAATGCATGCATAAACACATGTGGGTACAAGCACATCCACACACCTGGTTTTGTCAGATATCCATTCCTCATTGATATCTTCATGCAGCCTTGGCAAAATTCTCATCACTTCCCCAGTTCTCGTGCTCACTACGATGTTGCTTCCAACTGCATCAAGAACATCAATTGACTCTACCTTCCTGTTTAGAAGAACAAATAAACCACTTGCAGTCTTTCATATATAAACAGCAAGTGTCTTATTTTTGGCCTGAATAGAGACAATTTTCTTCCTAGTAACTGGTATAGAGATGTATTTCGGATTTAGGGTGAGAATAGTGTGTTAACACAGGGATGTTCTAGCTGTTGCTAATCAACATTTACACCACAAAGACTTTTCAGCTTCTCACCCAGTCCCACCAGCAAGGAGGCTGGGGGGACACAGGCAGGACAGCCGACCCCAGTGGGCCAAAGGAATGTTCTGCACCACACAGCAGCAAGCTCAGCATGTGAACGAGGGGGAAAGCTGCCTGGGGGCTGCTGCTCAGGGGCCTGG
>VZTT01008640.1:58286-87929 GCA_013400855.1 Buphagus erythrorhynchus | reverse complement strand
TGTTTGTGACTTGTTCATCTGCAATGTCCTCTCCAACCCTTAATGTTCTGTGATTCTGTCCCCTGAATGTGTTTCAGGTCTTGTTTAGGGTTAAACAACTACTTAAGAAAATCACACAGAAATCTGCTTTGAGGCTGAACAGCTTAGTTTCACAAGATATTTTAAATAGTATCCTCAACAACTAGTGAGTTAATGAACTTGTATTTTCCTTTATGCGCATCTTTTACTAAGCAATCACCACAACCTACAAGTCCAGAACATTTTAGGGTAAAAACAAGGGCAGAACAGTCTACAAGCTATAGCATTCTTCCTTTTCTTGAATAAGCTCTAAGTAACAAAATCTGTGTTAAATTCAGTCTATGGAAAAGTCTACAACAAAAATGCAGAAAATAAAAATCAGAGAAAACCCTTGGTATCACAGATGGACATGTTCTAAGATAAGTATACGACAAACAGAGAAAGCTGTGTCTTCAGTATGAGTTAAGACACCTACCTTGTCTCCCATGGGCGTGCAGTAAAGGCATATGGCTTGGAGGTAAGAGCACCAACTGGGCAGATGTCAATAATATTTCCTGATAACTCAGACATAAACATTTTCTCAACGTAAGTACCAACTTGCATATCATTTCCTCTTCCGGTTGTTCCCAAGTCATCTACCCCTGCAATCTCACTAGCAAACCTGGTAGGTGCACAAAGAAAGAGAAACACATCTGGCATGTACAACTGCAACACAGAGCATTTTTCAGCCCTCATCTCATTTTCTTAAGAAAAAACATTAGTTCATACACCTGAAAGAAGAAAACAATTGTTTGGATGCATTAGCCAGTGCCATCACATGCAGGACCATCTGCAGAATTTCATTCAGAAAGGGCTACAAAAACTAGAGGGAGTTATATCAAAAAACACAGCAGTTCAGTACTCACTGTATTACACAAACTGAATCCAAGATTAGTCCTAACTAACAAGAACTTTCTAGAACTAGTTGGGTACATGGTATTCTTTTCCATCTGGCTCAACTTGGCCAGTACAGCATCTCAGGGCTACAGAACAGCATAAATATAGCTACCAGAGGCTATAAAAAATAAATAAATCTTACAACTGTGGCTGAGGAAGTCACATATCCATTCTGGCACCAACACCATGGAACCAGTTCTGCCCTGCAGAACTCTGATTTCACTTTCATGCATTGGCCATCTTTCTCTATTTCCTGTCTGGTAGCTCCAGGAAACCAGCTATCAGTCACTAACAGAAATAAAATTTTTAAGTATAATCAGAAAATAGGTTTTTTAAAAACTGACTACCCCTCATGGGGTTTCCTTCACTAGTAACAAACTGACACAAATATGCCTGCTGAGTACTCTCCTCAGTGAAATTAAAGGACTTTACC
The DNA here is from genome assembly GCA_013400855.1 of Buphagus erythrorhynchus. Classification (NCBI taxonomy): domain Eukaryota; kingdom Metazoa; phylum Chordata; class Aves; order Passeriformes; family Sturnidae; genus Buphagus; species Buphagus erythrorhynchus. The sequence goes on along the minus strand of VZTT01008640.1, from coordinate 86,542 downwards.
TGATGCATCGAGTGCACTGTATGCACCGAGTCATGATGGTTTTGACTAACGGGCCAATGTTCTTGTCCTCCACAGCACGTTTGCTCTCTCTAAATCTGCTCCGATCACTGCCAAACATCATTGACTGGTCCTACAACAGACAACAGAACACACACGTATCCAGGCTGCTGGAAAGCACGATTTCACCTAAGATGAGATCATTAAACATAAGTCTACATAATTTAATTGGATTTTGTACCTGTAGATCACATTCTCCACCCTGATCACAGATAGGACAGTCCAATGGGTGATTTGCCAGCAGAAACTCCATTACACCCTCTCTGTCAGGTTCAGAGAATGAAGTTAATGTCAACTTAACATCACTTAGCAGACAGTGCAATTAATCAGCCAAAGGAGGCTAAAAGAAAGGTACCTTGCTTTCCTGGACTTCTCAGAGTTTGTCAGTATATTCCAGCCCTTCATAACTGGCATGGCACAAGCAGCAACGGGCTGTAATCACCACAAAAAGCATCCATGAACACAATATATTTCTTCTCAGCATGGGAACAAACCCCCACTTCCCCCCTCAATTCTAACTTAAGTTTCTGTTACAAATAAATGGAAATAAAGACGTCTGCAAGGAAAAAAAATAAGATAACCGATAAAGTCTCTAGAAGCCACATTTATTAATAATCTAATATATAAAAAGGTTAAATTAGTTATGATTTATTTAAAGTTCAAAATTCTACAATTCCCAGTCCCAATTCAAGCAGTTACAGCATTAAGAATATCAGGTGTAATCAACGTCAAATAAAAGAGCTTCAGCAGACATGCAGACAATCTCTAGAACTAAAATTCAGAGTATGAATCATTTACAAGACACTTATTTGCACACACCCTGTATAAAGTCTTGGAATAAAATTCTTCTCAAGATTACTGCAAGATTAACAAAAACTCCTGCTCCATAAACAAATCCCTCTTACTTTTTAATCACATCATGACTTCCACCTTTAGTGATAACCCAACATATCCAGAGACACAAAGTTCAAACTATGGAATTGAAGTTGGGGTGAGCTAAAAATTTTATGTGTGCGTATAAATGCATAATCCAAGATTGAACTCCTAAAGAATGTGCACAGATTTCTTAGTACTGCTGAAGACAGTGTTCGCTCCTGAAATCAACTATTTCACAACAGATATCAATGCATTAAAATATAAATAACTAGCTAACTGCAATCTTTACTTAGAACAAACCTGCAGGTACTAATCCTACAGCTAAAATCATACACTATTTGAAGTTTATTATTTATGTAGTATCAGCTGAAAATGTGTAGCTGAAGCTTAAAATACAAAGCATAAATGCATCTTACAGCAAACACACAGCTATCAAATGCTCATGTCCAACAGCAAGATAGTTCATAATAACCTGAGAACTGACTCTGACTCACAGGCAATCACTTCAGTCCAGTGGGGACATGCGAAAAAACTGCTTTAAGCAGCTGAATGACAACAACTATTTACAAAATTTAAACTAGGTCCAAGCACAGCAAAAAATTCCTATTGCATTCCACATTGCATATTCCATATGGCAACTCCTATGAAACAAAAACGATACCTTTGGAGCTTTCTCTATTTCCACAAGACACATCCTACAGTTGCCAGCTACAGAGAGACGATCATGGTAACAAAAACGAGGTATCTGAACTCCAGCCTTTTCACAGGCCTATAAAAAAATAAGAAACAAAGGAAAATTAAATCTTAGTTAGACTTTTAAGTTCCACCCCAGAAAACACTATGCAGCTTTTCAAAGAGTAACACTGCCAGTGTTCAAGAATAGAGTGCACTTGACCTTTCATCTTAAGAAGTGACCATAAATAAAAAATTGTGATGAAGCAAAAAAAAAGTCAGGATATCAATTACAAATATAGCTTTTCTAATCTTTTTAAGCGATTGAGGGAATGAGAACTGACCTCTCTTTCTTTCTTTCCATCAATAATAGAGAGAATTCTCTGCAACTGGGCACTAGCAATACAAATAACTTTTTTAAGAACACATGCACTTTTTACAGAAAAGTGCATCAGAATAAAAATTGAAAACATAAAAAGAGCACCATGAGCATAATGATTTCTGATAATCCAACAACACAGATCCTCTGTATAAAGGTACTCCAGCACAGTCAATCTTCAACTTCAACAGACCCCAGATTCAAAGACAACATGACAGAAGAAGAGACAGGAGCCAACAGATTTCCACAGAACAGATAAGACAGCCTTTCCTGCATAAAACCTCCATAGCTAATGGGATCTATGCTACAGCATTATAGCTACGCCTGCTAGAAAAAATACCACCAGATTTAATTAAAAAACTCTAACAAGATCTAGTTTTTCTGACAATTTCTATCAAAAAGAACCACATTAGCTAAACTGAAAAGCTAATTTTAAAAAATAGCATTTAAGAAAAATCTACACTAGGCTCCAGCTGGGGACATTTAATGCCTAAATAAATTAGGAACTTGTATTCAAAGAACAAGGGCTATATCTTGAAATAAATTGTGTATTTTAATGTTCTAACTCATTATACCACATCATAATTTAACGGCTTTTTTTTTAAAAAAAACAAACTTTACTTGAAATTTTAGCCTGAAAAGGAACAATGTTCAGTACAGGCTGGGATATCCAGGTTCCCCTTCTTCCCACAGGATAATAAAAGGATATTCCCCAAGGATAATAAAAGCAGCTAAGGATGAGCACTTTGAATCCTAGTAACTAAAATGAAACATTCCCTCATTTACCCAAGACACACCGTAATAAGATAAAATATGTACAGCTTCTGAGAGACTACAAGGTCATGTAGTGTTCAGAGACAGAACTCCAACCAGAATTTATCGAAGTCTGTCTGCATTGCATAAAGTTTTGCAGCTGGGATTGATGCTGCATGCATTTTCTTTCAGGCATCTATGGCATATTTTTCATTTTCAAGCATTGAATTTCCCCAAGGATTTCTGTTACACGAAATTGCATCACAGTCAGTTAAAACACCCCTAAAGAATTGCAAGAAACAACATAAAGGCCGGTAGCTTTTTGATATATGGAACAGAACATGCTGCCAAGAAGAGAGATGGGAAGTCCCAGAAAATTGAGAATGCCACTCCCCACACCTGCAGTACGGTGGTTCCGGGGTTCACCAAGACAGGATGGCCATCCACAAACACCTCTATTTGGTTGCTGGCTGCTGTTGCAGTTGTACGCCCTGAAGGACGTGGAAAAAGAAAACAAAAACAACTTTCACTTACTGCTAGATGGAAACCACCAGACCCCCCACTCCCGATTTTAGTTAGAGAGTGCTGATAGAATCCTAATTCTACCAACAGTGCAACACAGAATCTGTGTGCCTGCAAACCGAGTATGCATATGTGCCCTTCGATAAATGAACTGCACATGCATTTATCATCAGAGACCCAGATATAAACTACAGACACTTACCACATACTCTGGAGGACTGGGTGACCCCAGCTAAGGTCCTAGGGACAGCAAGCAGTCGAAGCATGGTGCTTTGGTAAGAGAGAAAACAACACTGTTGTTATCAGTCCAAATGTTTGCTGGCAAGTTTGAAACAGGCAGAGTATAAAACTTCTACACCAGTGACAAAGGAGCACGTATGCACACCTACATGTACAGTTATGGGAGAGTGAGTTACCTCCTTCAAACGCAAAATAGATTCTCTAACAATCTATACATCACACATAGGAAGGAATGTCACCGAGAGGCCTCTCCGCCTGCAGCAGAGCGCCGTCCCCGGCCCCGCTCCCCTACAGACCGGACGGCGCAGCTCGGCGGCGGTGGGCCCGGTGTCGCCATCCCCGGGGCCGAGGGCACAGCCGGTGACAGCGCTACCCGGCGCGGGGGTCACCTTGGAGGCGCCGCCGCCCGCCAGGCAGCCCCCGGCCCGGTGCCCGACCCGTCAAGGACATCGGGAGCGGCGGCGGTGGCGGCGCCCGGAGCAGCGGCACCCGCGCCCACCGAGCCCGCCCGCAGCGGCACCGCCGTTACCTGGCGCGGGACGGGCGGCGGCGCCGCGGGACGGCTGCGCTCCGCCTCGGCCTCTATGGCGGCGGCCTCGGGCCTTTCCGCCGCTGCCCTCAGCCTCCTTCGGCTATCTCCGGAGACTTCTTCGGCAATCTCCGGAGAGAGCCGTCCCCGCTCGGCAACCTCCGGAGCGACCCGCTTCGGGTATTTCCGACAAGCTATCGGAGAACAATGACACGGGCGATTTCCGTCGCTAGCCCACAGCCTTTTCGGCCACCGTCATACGCACTGCCCTCCCCTCGGCAATTTCCGTCCCTTTCCGCCTCATTCTTCGCCAACTCCGGCAACTTCCGCTGTGCCGGCAGGGAGGGGTGTGGCGACAGTACAATGTTACAAAACCCCTATAACGCCGCAAACCTTCTTAGGGTTTATAGTCAGCCTCACTTCTATTACTTTGACGCTTTCCCACACCTCTGGTGTCCCGTCTGCCACACGCCCTGCGCTGCAGCAGCCGACCCGTGAGGAGCTACCTCGCGGCTCGCTCTCGCGGAAGAATACACTTGCGTGCAGTGCCGCGGAGGAATACCGGCACTATATAAGGCCGGCGCAGGCGCGTGGAGGCCCTTTCCCGCGGCGGTGGCGGTCGGGGCGGGCGCAGCCGCCATGGGCTTCGGGGACCTGAAGTCCGCCGCGGGCCTTCGCGTCCTCAATGACTTCCTGGCCGATAAGAGCTACATCGAGGGGTGAGAGGCGGCGGGAGGGTGCCGGGGTGCGGGGAAGGTGAGTTGGGCCTGGCGGAGACAAACGGTGGAGACACGGGAGGGCCCTGAGTCACCCCGGCAGCTGCACGGGCGGCGCTGCTCGGCGGCCGCCGCTGCTCCACGTGTTCTGCGTGCCTCGAGCAAGGGAGTTCATTTGGCTTGTTCTCCGCAGGTACGTCCCTTCGCAGGCTGACATAGCAGTCTTCGAAGCGATCGCTGCCCCGCCGCCTGCAGACTTGTTCCATGCTCTCCGGTGGTACAATCACATTAAGTCGTATGAAAAGCAAAAGGCAAGGTATGGTTAAACTCTGAAGCTGCGATATCTCCCCGGATTAGCCTACAAATTGTTGCGTGCGTTCGAGTTTGAGCAAAACTGGTTTCCAGTGGCACCACGTGGCATTTTGTGTTGTTGGAACACAAACACTTCCAGAAACAGGGCAGACGTCTTCTGTTAGTACGGAGGACAAAATTAATGATTTTCAAAGGACATCGAAAGAAAACGAGATGTGAAAGGAAATAGTATGACTTTTCCCACTTTTCCTGTTTACTGGTTTTAAGTGTTTGTGAAAGGTGCTATATTGTCATCCATGGAGACTGCAGGCCTCTCTGAAAAAGTACAGCGTAGGTGGGGTCAGTATTGCTGCATTACTTTGTCTGAGTTCAGTCCTCTTTGGAGGAAACTCTTCCAAAAATGGGTGGCTCAGTCTCCTGTCCATTTCTGAAGCTTTGGTAATGCTAAAGGGGACTGAGATTCCAAAGTGATTTCACAAATACTTGGAAACTGCGTACAGTTCCTGAAATCAAAGGCCAGTTTTATGACTCCAGTAACAGCTGCTCATATCAGCAATACAGCTATGAGCTTATTCTAAGATAACAGGACTATATGAGCTGCAAAAGAAGATAAATACAGGGAGTTCTGATCCCTTGTCCTGTTGAGAAGTGAGGGTTTAGGGTAGTGTTCACTGAAATGTAGGAAAGTAGCAGTTAACCTTGCAGTAATGTGTTTTCAGTAGCTTATTAGTTTTTAAACCAATGAAAGTAGTTCTAGGGAAGTATTCACAAGAAGTTTGTAATTCTTCCTAGACAGAATATAGTGCAGATAAAGGATTCCAATAACAAAGTTTTTCCTATCCATGTGCTTAGTTGGGCAGGATCATACCAGCTTTGATGAGCTACAGCAAATCCCATATTCATATTACTCAGCTGGCATGTGAGGAGCATTGGGGGCTGTCTTTCATGCGGTTATGCTTTCAAGTAGCAGAATTGGATTTTTATTTCTAGCACAAGATTTTCATTATAAATGCATTCGTGGATGCATTGATAAACTGGCAGGGATTGTATTGACGTTTGAGTAGGTTCCTAATACCTGCATTTTTCTTTTAGCTTGCCAGGAGTAAAGAAGGCATTGGGAAAATACGGTCCTGCAGATGTTGAGGACACAACAGGTGCGGCCACAGATAGCAAAGATGATGATGACATTGACCTTTTTGGATCTGATGATGAGGAGGTACTCGTTACCTTTTTGTATTATTTTTATTGCTTTTTAGAAATTATACAGATTTGCAGACTTTCACCTTGGCCAAGTTGAAGTTACTTTTATTTCTGATTTTGATAACACCCTACTTGAAATTCTCAAGTGTAGCTATCTTTGTAGAATAGGAAAGCTTGGAAGGTAAAAACCTAAAACTTAGAAAATAATGGATTGGAATGGGGTGAACCATCCAACTTTGACTGGTTGCATGATGAGTAAAACAAAAAATCACCATCTTTCGGCTGACAGCTGTGATGATTTGTTTTTATCTGAGTAGATACCAGTCAGTTTGGTAGAGCTTTGGAGATGCAGAAGTTTGGAGCTTTTCTGTAACTGCAAATTTCTCTTCCAGGAAAGTGAAGAAGCAAAGAAACTGAGGGAAGAACGTCTGGCCCAGTATGAATCAAAAAAGTCCAAAAGTACGTGTGCCGAGAACTTCCTAATCTTTTACACTTGAATTAATTTTCATACATTTGAACGGGATTGCTAGAGACACTAATTAACTGTAATAATAGATCAGCTTGACTGGAATAAGGGAGGAGTAATTAGTTTCACTGGAATTGCCAGTGAGCCTTCCCACAGCAAGTAGGAATGTTAACATGCTTTTTGTTCTGGTTCGTACACTCCTGCTTGTTCTTTCCAGAGACTGAGGTTTACAGAAGCTGCTGCTGTACACAAGTTACTCCACAGCTACTGGCCTGGAACTGTTCAGAACTGTAGCAGTTGCAGTATTCCCTCTGTGGAAAATAAACTGTTACACAGCATTAGGTTCCTTCTCAGATGATCTGAAAAGGACTTCCTATGTAACAAACATTGTCAGCTACTTAAATCTGTGTCTGCATGATGTATCTGCATGTTAAATGTTGGGATGTGCACAGCCGCAGTACTTCAGAAATGAACATGGATACGAGAGGCCTGTCAGAGCAATGTGAGCAGATTCTTGTTCATGAAATTAGATAAGTTGCTCTTGTAAAACCAGTTTGCAAGTGTATTCATGAGTTTTTAAAGGCTTTCTACCTTTTCATGGTGATTTTCTTCACCCAGAACCAGCTGTTGTTGCCAAGTCATCAATCTTGCTTGATGTGAAACCTTGGGATGATGAGACAGACATGGCCAAACTAGAGGAGTGTGTTCGAAGCATTCAAGCAGATGGCTTGGTCTGGGGATCTTGTAAGTACAGGGAAATTACAGAGCAGGGAGAGAGGGAGTGCAGGCCCTTGGGATAGTATATGAGTAGTTGGACTTGTGGTCACTGTTTGCTGATCTCTGAAATGTAGAGATGCAAATGCAGTGGCCTGGTTAAGATCCAAATGCAGGTTTTAAAAGCTATAAAACTTAAGCTCTGCTATCCTGCATCTCCCTGTACAATTCCTGATGCAACAAACACCTTTACCCACCTGCATCACTGGTTTGGGTAAAGGGGTGCAGGTCCACAGAAAGAAACTTTTTCAATCAGTTGTAATGGATGCTGGGTTGTTAAATAGATGGTCCATAATGGGGACCAAAGGCTGTATGTATATATTCCTGCAAATTGCTTTGGTCAGTTCATTCTTGGATCTCTGTGTTTTTAAAAGATTCCACCAATAAAGGAATACTAAATGCTTTTTTTATTTTGCAGCCAAGCTAGTACCTGTTGGCTATGGTATCAAAAAGCTTCAGATCCAGTGTGTTGTTGAAGATGATAAAGTTGGAACAGATATGCTGGAAGAGAGAATAACAGCTTTTGAAGATTATGTACAATCAATGGATGTAGCTGCTTTCAATAAGATTTAAGTCTTGATATATCTAGAATAAATGTTGTTGCAAAAAATGTGCAGTGTCTGTGTTTGTTTCAGAATCTCTGAGTGATCCAGCTCACAAATGTAAGGTTTTCTTAGTGGGTAAAGTAGAAGCTGAAATGAATTTCAAGGTTGCCCTGACACCTCACTGTAGTACCCTGGAGTGTGAACAGAGCACCACTTCAGTTAACATAATACCATGGCTTTAAAATATTGAAATGCTCTTTCCTTCATCTGCAGAAGAAATTGCTTCTTTGGAAATGTCTGGAATTCCTCTGGCAGGAGGGATGGTTTTAAGGGAAAGGAGCAGGGTTCAGTCCAAATAATGTTTTAGTGGGTAAACAGTAGTATAAATTCCTTTTGTTTAATAAGGGTGGTTACTAACCAAATACACCATGGCCTTTGTTGACAGCTGAAACTCCAGTGAGAGAAGGAGAGGAAGCTAAGTTCAAAGTGACTTGCAGTGCTTTGGAGACACGGCCTGAGACTGTCCTGATACTTTCTCACCTCTTCTATGACTTGGAACTTTTTTGTTTTATTCCTCTGAGGCTTGGAAACATTTGCGATGAAACAATGTCGAGTTTTGTGTGTTAATTAATAGCGCAAATAACGTTTGAAGCAGGGGAGGCGCTTCCCTGCGGGGCGCGGGCGGTGCCTCTGGGGGGCGCTGCGAGCCCAGCGGTGCCCTGGGGCAGGGCAAGAATCGGGAATTATCCACGGGAGTTAACCACGGGCTGCAGCCACTGCAGGGCTCTGTCCCATAAACTGCTCGGTAAACTCGACACGTGCTCACGACTTGGACAAGAGAAAAATAGGTGGAAATGCAAACACATGAAGGGTATAAAAAGTAGTGAAATTCACAGCAGTTTGAGCTGTTTACTCAGCTCCAGATTGGTTTCTAGATTGATTTTGACATTTCTTTTAGTGATTGAAGAAGCTATAAGGAATAAATCCCAAAAACTGTCTATGGGAATGATACAAATGCAGAAGCTGTCAAAGTTGTGAAGCTTCTAAACAAATTCATAATTCTAGGCCGTGTGTTGGACTGACAGGATTTATCGTGACCATGAAGTGGAATCCTTTTACATGCTGCATTGGTCACTCCAAGATGAAGATGCTCAGTGTCAAAAGTCTGACAGCAGTAGCTTAAGTAATTCTTTGCTGTTTTTTTCACAGAGCATCTATGTGGTTACCTGGCACAGCAGGTCCTCTTTTTCCTTGCTCAAAGGTCTGCCAACTTCAGGTTATGTAAGAGCCTTGTTTATAATTTGTCTTAGAAAAAGAATCTGCCTGCTGGAGGCTTAAAGCACAGCTAAAGATCTGAAAGTGGGTATTGTTACAGGCTCACTTGTCACCTTCCATAAACCTAACTCCTGAACAGTTCTCTATCTGTTGTTTCTGCTAAAATAATGTAGCTTAGTTTTACCAATTCTGTCATGGTGCTGTTAAAAGCAATAAATTGGCAAATACCATATCAGAAAAACAAATTATTAAAAATTCTGCCTCAAAAATATAGATTTTATTATCTTGGCCATCGCTGTTTCATACCTCCCATTCATTCAATGTGCTGCTTACCTTGATACTCTTTTCTTGGCTTTCAAATTAAAGCCCTAAGTGGATAAAATGGTTTGATTTATAGATGGTAACTTTGTTAAAATACAGCACTGAGTGATTCATGTGACCTGCCAGACTGGATTTGTGTGTGTTACATTTATGCTAAGCCTGTACTTACTAGCTCTTTGGTTCTTGAGATTTCTTGGGTATGTTGGGTTTTGGCAGGGTTTTGGTTTTTGGTTTTGGGTTTTTTTTTCCTGATATTAAAAAGAAGGTTGCACAGAAACAAAAAAACCTAGAGAGCACAGTGTTCCCAGTGAAAAAATAGGTAGGTATGTGGGCAAGAGTATTCTACTCAGTCCACATATATTTGTTTTAAGTGTTTTTGGGTAGTGTTTGGGTATGTGCTGGTATGTTACTGTGTCATTGTGCCTGTGGAAAATCGGCACCCTGGAATAAATGAGGCAAGTATCCCAAGTGCACCCCATTACAAAGATCAGTAGAAAATTCTGTAACTTCAGTATGTTCTATATGGGAATACTGGGGAAACAGTTTTAACAGAAATTAATCTATATAAAAACCTTCAGAAACACAAACTCTCCAGGAAGAAGATAAAAGTAACTAGAACCTGTCCATTATGAAATGTGTCAATAGCTATTTCTGTAGTATCTCTTTGCATGATGACACAGGTTCCTTCCCTTTTTCTGGCCCCTTTTGCCATTGTGGTGAGTCAAATGAGCATTCCTCAGTCCAAGCAGCATAGAATTGTTGGTATTGTTTTGAAGATTCTTTGGAAACAGAAACTTAGAGCATTATCTGTTCTGTTTAGATATCTTGCATTACTATTGAAGAAATTATTTAGATAATTCTGTAACTGATCTTGGTGTGAACAGTACCAGTTGCACTATTGTTAATCCACTTAATGCCATAGATCAAGGCTGATTTTGGCCTCATTCAATTCTACCTTCCCTTTCTCCTGTCTGCTTCAGGCCATGCTTTCTGATCCTTTATGCAAGATATATGCTCCCCCATTTGAAAATCAGTCTCTGTGCTGTACATAGGAGCATGTGTGTGCACACAGCTGAAGAAAGCTGTCGTGAAACTTAAATCCCATAGTAGAAAGGGCCAAGATTTGATTTCACCTTCCAAAGTCTTTGGGAAGGAGCTATTAGAAGAAAAGCCAGTCACCACATATTGCTGCTAAGAAAAGCAAATGAGCATGCTCTTTGGAAACAACAAAATTTTATTACCTCGCTTGGACTACAGCCAGGAGAGTACATCATTCTTAGAAAGATGTCAGGGAACATGTGAAGAAAAACTGCAAAATGTTTGATTTAGGCACATATAGCAGCATGGTGCCAAAATATTATGATGAGCAACTATGTACCAGGCAGCAAATGACTCAAAGGAAGAATGCTGCTTAGCAGCTTTCCAGCCCAAAGGGAAATACACTGAAATTCCACTGATCCTGCCTGACTCTCTCAGACTCTGAAACCAGAGCCCAAAGAAGTAGTTACAGACCACAGTCAGGCTGTTTCTATTTGTGCAGCTACCAGTATTGGATATGCATACATATGTATTTTATACAAAAGCAAATCTATTTACATACAAGGCCTCAATTACAGCATAAATGCTACTAATGTGTTGGCAGGCCATATAAACTAGGTAAATTATCTGAAAGGCAGTTTTATTATATATGCCTAGGCCAATAACTAGGAAAAACCAGTTCAAATTTACCCAAAGCTCTATGCTTTTACTTTCACTAGAGTTTTGTCCCACATTCAACTTTTTAATTAAGTGGTATTTCATCAGAAATTGGTTCACTCCACATAGCATATATATATTTGCATTGGTGCATGTGTGATTCTGCAGCAAGCAACAAGTTGGAATAGAATACAGCATAACTGGAACTACTTCATCTTTCTTATGGGAGTGGACTCCATTTCCTGGATGAACTGTCTTGCCTCTTATTTGGAAAAGAAGTCCAAAACTGGCTACAGACTTGTAACAGAATACTGATGAATTTACTCCACCCATTTTCTTAAGCTTGACATTAAGGCAAACAAAATGTTATATTATTTCTTTACCTTTGCTTGAAAGAGTAATAAAGAGTAATCAATAGTTGTAAACCTCTATAGGACTAAAATTTTAAAGACAGAAAAAGAAGTGTGGCACAGAAGCTGTAAGAAATATTTTTCACTAATTCTTTGCACATTTCGAATGAGCCTAATACCTATATGAAACATTTGCTCAGTATTTTGCAGCTATTTTGGTGCTAAAAATACAATAAATGACCAGAAAACACAGGGTCTCTTGTCTTAGTTTTGAGTATAAGATAAAGAGCACTGGGAGAAGACAGATTTTTTTCCATAATTTTCTTTTTTGACAATAGAAAGCAGCAATTCAATGTTCTCCATCTTGGGATTCTTCCCCAGCTGCAGAGTAGAGGCAGTGACTGTTTCATTTATGTGGGATGTAGCCAGGGGATTCCTCCTTGGGGCAGTAGTAGGCAATCAGGAGACTCATGACCCAGTGATGTACAGCCATGGCTTCTTGGATGAGAATGCCTCAATTAAGAGTGGTATCAGCAATGGCAAGGAGGAATATTTTTATTATGTGTTCTTTTGATATAATGAGGTATGGAACCACAGCAAACCATCAGGATTACAACATTCCTCATCAAAACACCAGTTGGAGTAATTCCACCTATGCTGATAACTTTCAGTTCAGACTGTATGTGCATTGCAACGGCACACATCCAAATCATGTGTCCCTTAAAAACCTTTCAATTAAAGCAGCAAGTGCAATTAAGCCAGCTGTTTGCAGAAATCAGTATATGCAAAGATGCACATCTGACTGGCAGGTGTGAAGAACACCTCCAAACGTCCTGTGAGCTCCTTTGGAGAGAGCTGGTGACAGGAGCAGTCACTGGGCAGTTTCACAGTAGTGCACGGGCGCGTTGTCCGAGCTCCAGAGCTGCTCGCTGACCGTTCCCGAGCGGCTCACCTCCCACAGGGCCAGCTTCAGCACCTCAGACACCGTGCTCTTCACCTGGGCTTGGAACTTCTTGCTAATCAGAACGTAGAGGATTGGGTTGAGGCAACTGTTGATGAAACCAAGGCCAGTGGAGAGGGGAATGCCATCCTGTAGTAAGTCATGCAAGTTTTCATCATGGTGAGCAGACAGCTCCACAATGCTGAATATATGGTATGGTGTCCAGCAGACAAAAAAAGCTACAACTACAGCAGTGATGGTCCAGAAAAGCCTGCTAGAAGTCAATACAGTTCTCTTCTTCACTTTGACAATCAGCAGTGAGTAGCAAATAACCATGGTCACTAAAGGAAAGAGATAACCAAATGCAAGCCTCACCCAAATGAGAATGTGATGCGTCAGCAAAATAAGTTCTCTGTCATGCACATGGAAGTTGTTGTAGCAAATGGTGACATTGTTGAGAACTGTAGCTGTGTCTCTAAAGTATAAGGCAGGGCCACCAATAATTGCAGCTGACATCCAAATGACCCCACTGAGAACGAGGGTGTTCTTCACAGTCCTGTATTTGTAGGAAAAGACTGGGTGGACGAGGCGGATGTAGCGGTCAAGGCTGATAAATGTCAGGAAGAAAACACTGGCAAACATATTAAGTAGTGCAATGAATGAGTTCATTTTGCAGAGCCACTTCCCAAAAGGCCAGTGGAAGCCCAGTGCCACATATGTAATATAGAGGGGCAGGAAGAGAACAAAAATGAAATCCGCAATTGCCAGATTCAGGAACCAGAGTGTGGAAACAGATTTATCCCACTTAAAGCCCATAAACCAGATGACAATGGCATTACCTGGCACTCCCAACAGAAATGCCACACTGTAAAAGAAAAGAGAAATAATATGGGCAATGCTGAGGGAGGACTGGGGTGACTCATCTTCCTCAGACAGATCGTAGAAATAAGAATAGTTCTCAAAATCTTCAAATGTCATGTTGCAGGGTGGCTTTCTGGGGAAGAAAAGAAATGAAATGGTCAAAGGAGATCAGTTCTACTGCACTGTAAATAGCAAACTGCAATTCTTTCAAGTTCTTGGTCATAAACCAAAAACATTGCCTTAGTTTGGCATATCTGTCACCTTTTATCTGTCAGTTGCTAGCACAAAACTCCTGAAGAAATTTGGTCACAAGCATTTTAAGAAATGCTTAAATCAAAACAGAACTTGTAATCTTCAAGAACTGTTTTCCTTACATTAATTTCTTAACAGACAGCACTGAGCACAGTATCATTGATAAATTTCTAGGAGACCAGATGCAAAGTTTTACTGAAGTATGAGTGTGCTATTTTTTTCTGGTCAGGTTTCATACTTTCTGCTCTGTTCCAACATGAAGCAAGTTTTATGGATTACATCTGTCTGAAATCAGAGGAACATTAGACATCTATGTAGGAAAAAAAATTCACTTAAAATGCCAGGAAGCCATCTTTTATAAAATTTCATGCACCATCCCTGCCTCAAATTATAGTTCACAAAACGACAGACAGCAATTTCTCCAGCATCTAAAAGTTCATGGGTTTATTAATCTCTTTCATGTATGTCTTTGTATCAAGAAATGATGATTTTCAGGCCCATTTAACATATTGGATTTCCTTAATACAGCAAAGAATGTAGAGAAGCAAATATATAGAACATATTGCAGGGAAAATACATACTCTTGTCCTTCCACTAGTGAGCTGAGAAACAGATAATAGATGAAAGAAAATAAAGCTTCCCATGAACAAAAAACACACTGTAAGAGCTATAAATAAAAATATTTGTGTGTCCTTTTTTTTTTTTAAGACAATTACAGAACTTTCTCAGTTTTATTCTCTTGCAAAAGCTTCTGGAACTTGCAAGTACAACATGATTTTTCACATAGAAATTCTTTCTCTGGGTGGGAGGGAAGGTGAGGGGGAGGGGAAAGTGGAATATAAACCAAACCTGAGGGGGAAAAAAGAAATTAATGGGAAAATAGACAGGAAAGAGAGTTTGAATAGCAGAAAGAAAAGCAGTCAGAAGTTATTTCACAGTATTATTTCACAGTGTTTAGTTTGCAGTATAGACAAGCTGCAGCACATCACAGGTGGCCACAGTCAGACAAAAGTCTCTGCAATGATCAAAACAATTTTTCTGCGGAACTCTGTCATCATTTCAAGCTGAATTGTTTGGCTGGACTCAGCTGCACTGAAGACCTGTGCCTGAGAGCAGTCAATTAGCTGTCCTATGATTTATCTTACCTCTAAATTTCTCAGTGCTATCTCCATTCCAAAACCAAAATTCAGCCCGCAGTTTTGGAACTCAGCCCTGCATTCCTGTAATTCCATTAATTATAGCACGATAAGGACTGCACGAGCAGGAGAGGGGTCTCCAGAGCACACTGCCTGCAGAACCACATCTGCAAACTCGTATTCATGTACTCACCTTTCCTCCAAAAAGTAGTGCACTCAGCTTGAAAGGATTACTCACAGCACTGAAGCTACGCATGTGCACACGCATTAGCAGGATTAGACTTCTCATTTGGAGATGGATAGACAGGGAAGGAAAAAACAGTTGTGTAATTTTATATCTCTTGATTAAAAAAATATGTAGTAAGAGTCAGCACAGCCTGTTCTGTCAAGAGGCTGTGATAGCATTTGTGATTTACATCAGGCTGCAAGAATGTTATTTGGTTTGCTGTCCTGATAAATGATACTTATTGGGCTGCATTTATGTAATTACATGCCCCTTGGGGGAGGTTTCTGCATCAAATACCACTACCACCCATCTGAGTAATTTTTTCAAACAGCTTAACAGCTGCTGAGAGAAAAGTATAAACATGGAGCAGTACCACTAACATCTGGAACATTATATTTGGACAGTTCCAGAGGACAGTCAGGTTAATAACTTGATTTTTAAGTGGGTTTGCCTTCACAAAAAACTATACCTTCAAATCAAATTTATGCAACTAAACAATTAAAAATTTCCAACTATTATGACAATGATAAACATTTGTCTACTGCCCAACAACATTAATTTTATATTTAGCATTTTAAAGATGATGTATCACAGGAGAAAAAACACATACCCAAATAAATGCCAAATATGCGCTGAGCCTCCTGTAGTTTAAAACTCCAGTGAAAGAGCATACCTGCAATTATTTTTGCAGGCTTATATTTTTTCTCATCTCTAACTCTAGTCTTCAATGCAGGGAGTTTTTAGCAGTAGGAGTGAAAAAACAGAAGGAACATTGTTTACCACTGCTCCCAGTGCACAAATGCTGAAATTAGACGCTATGGCTAGGGCTCAGCAAAGACTGCCAATTACATTTGCAAAGCCCAGAAACTTTTACTTCTAATGCTGACATATATGAAGCACTTCTACAGCAGGACTCGTGGTGTTATGCCCTGTCCTGAGAAAGATAAGCAGCAGGTGATTGTCAGTGGAGTTATACTGGTTTGCATCAATGAGGACACAGATTTTTTCCATTAACCATAATTCAGCAGGAATGTTTCTCTGTGGTCTAGAAAAACATTATCTCTTAATACATGACTTTGAAATGAATACATTTCCAGGGCCAAAACTGTCTTGCAGTTCAGGTCTAGGTCTTGTGAAGAAATCTAATTGTATTCCTTATTCTGTCACTAATTTCCTGCATGATCTTTGACAAATGGCTTACTTTCCAAGCTGGAAAAATTCTCATTAATGTATTTGCAAACTGAGACTCAGTAGAGAAAACAATATTTCAGATAGCACTTTCTGCTTGGCTTTGAGGCAACTGCTAGAAAGGGTAAGGGAATTTTGGTGCAGCTCACTGGCTCAGTGTCTGCCGGTATGGGGAGCCAGTGCATGGAAAACATTTCTCAATAAACAGGAAAGTGTGGTTAGAGGCCTGCCAATAGGCCTTGGGAGCAGCCACAGGTTACAGAACAGTGTTCTATTGCATATGGATTAATATACCAAGTTTAGATTTCATCCTGTCCTTTTTTATGAAATTTTATTTTAAATAGTAAACACCCTGTGTAAAGGGTACGCTCAGCAGTTGTTTGACAAGTCCATTCCTGTTTGCTGAGCCACAAGCAGCTCTGAAAACTGAGCCTCCTTGATTCAGTTGCTTAATTATGAAAATAGTTGACCAGGAGGTTTCATTTCCTGTCCTCTTCTGTAAAACAGAAGTTAATTTAATTTCTAAATGACTTTATAGAAATATAACAGAATGGATCTTGGCAGTTTTAGATCTCGGAACAGAAAGCAGAATTACCAAGAAGTACAGATCATTAGGAAATATTTCTAAAATACAAAGCCACAGAACTGCTGGGAAGAGACTTCACCACACGTTGCATGAACAGTCTCTGAATTTCAGCAGGGAATTACAGACTTGGATCTCAGTTGACATATTCACAGCTTTCTACTAAGAGTACCTAGAGTTTGTGTCCTCTACCACTATTATGGCTAAGCCATAATGACAATTGGACAAATGATTGGATCTGTCTAAAATAGAGCAGCTCTTGTCCCACTAAGAATGGCCTTACAGTTATGACATGGGACCAGTACTTTGGAATCTATTCATGGCTATGCCACATGTATCCTGTTTGACCTCTCCACACCTCAGCCCCGAGGTCAGCAGAACAGTTCAGAATTAAATTACATTGGGCTTTCAGACTAAAATAGAAGAAAACAAACAAAAAAGTTGCAATTTCCGTCCACTCTACTTGAAGTAAAGTCCTCCTGGGGGTTCAAAGTTCCCTGGGCACCACACAAGCTAGGACCTAACTGAATTACACAGGCAGTCTTTACCACAGATTTGGGCTCAGCCCACACAACCACTCTCTCTCACATTTGGTCCTCATTACTTTTGAATTTTACAGAAAGGTCAAAGGGGAAGAGTTTATTCATTGTCTATGTTAGTTAAAAGGTAACACAAATATTTGAGTGGTAGTCCCCAAATCTATTTTTTTCAGTGTGACAAACAGTGCTAGAGCCTCTGGCCAGCTAAATTGGTTTCAGAGGTCACAGTAATGGGTCCTGACTTACTAGGAAAATTATGGTTTGGAGGGTTGGCTGTCTCAGCAGTTCAGTTCATAGAGAGGAGATACTACACAAACCCTCCTATCAATGTCTTCTTGAACAACTGTGAGCACATCACATTCCATGTGTATTATCTGTGGCTAAAGGAAAACTTATTTGATTGCATGACTTCAACTTCTGTGATTTGCAAGAGTCAAAAGTTGGAGAACAATCAACAAAAAGCTTCACAAAAGGTCACCTAAAGCCTGCTTGTCATACTGTGTGTCAGCAAGTTTATCCAGGTATTGAATTCAGTTGAAAGCCCTCATATTTTTTTCTTGGAACTTCTGAGGTGACAAATTTTGATTTTATCTAGCTTCAAAAACATAAACATGAAATTCACCTGGTAGTTTATCTGTAAAGTTCAAAACTCAGAAGGCTGAGCAAATTCATTAGAGGTATAATACACATGTATTTCTGGCAAGCATTTTACAAAGACACAAGGAATACGGATGAAATTACAGACTGTTATAAACTCATATTTCTCTCTCAAAAGGACAAATCCAAGATAACCACTTGCCTCTATGCAAGAAACATTCCTATAGCAGGAGGTGCCTGATACACTCATACTACAAAATTAGATCATACAGATTTAGCCTAAAGTTGGCCCTGCAGACAAAGCTGCTAGGTAAGGAGCATTTTAAGCTGGTATACACAAAGGCACAACCAAGGCTTGTGTCTGTGTTTTCTCTTTCACAGACACGTACACAAACAATTGTCTTTTGGCTATCCTTTTAATGGTGACTAGATAGATGGTAACCTAATTACTTCATATGTCATCCTGAATTCAGGAACTAGAAGGGTCACAACAGATACAACATGTGACTGGAAATGTTTTTGAGCCAGAATATAGATGTATTTGTTCTAGCAGATAAGAAAGCAATGCAAATAACAATCATTCTCCATTATCTCCCTCAGTGAAGCACTGTTAGAAATGCATTTTCAATGTACTAGCTAGACATGTCCTAGAACTTAGGCCAAAACTAACTTTCTTCAAGCAAGGCCAAACACAACCCTGTTAGTCATAACACACCACCTCATCTGTGGTATTGAAGTCCTTTGACCAGATAATAGCCTGACATTTCACACAAATTGAGTGTTACAGGATTAACAAATTCCTATAGCACAGTTAATATTGGTAAATCTACAATTTCAGACCAGCAGTTTTGCCAACACAGAAAGGTTAAAAAAAAATGGAAAATCCAACTTTATATTTAAATAAGGCTGCTGTAGTACGAAAAGTATCACAGTAGTTCTTGCCTGAATAAAAAATATCTTTCAAACAACAGCTGCAATTGAGCAGTGTACCATTTCTACAATCAGAGACCTGATAAATGTCTGCAACCAGCAACTCAGTATCATTGAAACAGATTTATTTTCATGCTGATCCCAAGTCTTCCATTCCCAAAGATGACAAAGAAACCCAGATATCCCCAGGACATGCACTGGTGAGGGGGAGGGCACTTGATAACTCCATAGTTACCTCCTGGTTTTGCTCTTATTCCCTTAATACAGCTAAAAGTAAGAATACAATTTTGAATATTTCTTTGGAATGTAAGGAGTTGCTGTAGCCACTGCAAATCACGTAACCACAAAAATCATACATCAGAGTCATGAAAATGACTGGTCATATCTGTGAAACTTAAAAGTAGCACCATTTTAGGGAAAAAAATCTGATATTCTTACCAAAATATACAGACATTTAGCTAAACAGTGACACTTGAGATTTAAAAATTGCCTAATGTATTGTATGTGTCAGCACTGCCAAAGTATTTACATAAGCAGTCACAATGCTTCAGTGTTCATAACCCTTGCTGAAATGTGTTCAAGTGAGGAGTATCATCACTCTGGTTTACTGGAGAATGCTGAGAATGACCTACAGGAAGTCTCTGATCAAGCCAAGTGCTAAATCTAGAGTCCCTGCCTAGTGGTTCAACCACAGCCCTATCCTCCTTTCTTAAACTTAGCACTGTCCCTTCTCTCATGGTGAAGAAACCACAGCTTCACCTCTGGGAGACCTTTCCCTCCCTGAAGGGAGGCTCCCTTCTGTGCCATCATGCTCATTGTGGTGGAGGAAGACAGCACTTACCTGGGCAGCCCTTACTGCTCCTGGTCTGTTTTCTCTGCATGGAGGAGAAAAGCCACCTGGATTCCCACCATCTGCTTGCCATCCCCACTGCTCTGTCCCAGCTGTCCCAGGACATCCCTCAGAGCTGGTAGGCACAGCTGGCAGATGACAGAGCCAGCAGGTACACCATGCATCCCACTGGCTGTGAGCTAACACACCAACCAAGTATTGTCCCATGGAAGCTTCACGTGTTTTCTATTCCTCCTCTAACACCAGCACTATTTCCACTGGCTATAAGCCACCATAATAACTACATACCTAGAGCAACAGAGATACCTGATTAAAAAAAATTAAGTGCCTCAGCTTTGCAGTGACTGGACTGATGGGATAATGAATGCTTATGTTTCTAATTAATTATGGCTTTTTAAGGTTTTGGAATTTTTTTCTTGGAATTTTTACTTTGCAACTGTTTCATGTATTTGTGATGAAAGAATATTTTGACTAGCATTCATATGATCATTACATGATCATGCAGCTCTGAGCATATTTTTTAAATGGTGATACTGCTTCAACAAACACATGCTTTAACCACAACTACCTCATAAAAAAAATAGTAAAGTGAGAGTAGAGGATACAGAATAAATGCAGAGATTTTTTTTCTGCAGTTGACTCGGCAGACTAATTAAGGCAAATTAAACAAGTTAGACAACAGTCGTTCGGAAGGTATTGCGGGCAACAACAGGTCATTACAGAAAAAATCCAAAGTAACTCTCTCTCCAGCAAGATACAAAATATCTATCAAATAACAGATAAAAAAATAGGTAACAATCTGCTATATTTACAGTCCTTTTAACCAGAAGAGTTAAAAAATAACCCCAGAGAAAACTAGCACCACAACTCATTCCTCTAATATGTCTTCTTGTACCCTAATCAATTTCACAGATTAATTTTCTAGTCACTTATTACAGTATGCTTGGTTGTGTACTGTGCTTTAAATTGATCTCTGTTTTCCTAGGTCTATTCTACCCCACATTTATATAACTCAGCAGTTTCTTCTAGCATAAATGTAATATTGCTATGCTTATATTACTCTTGCATGGGTGTATCAGAACATCAAATTCCAACACACTGCTAGTACATATCAGCTGGAATATTGGATAACATACTTTATTATGTCCTCACAGTTAATATACTAGGATCACTGTGTACAGTAGATTGTGTCTGCTCCTGTATCAGTGTTATTCTAATTTTCCTACTCATACAAAACCAACTAATTTTTTTTTACTTTAAGACCAAATCTGTAATAAATACTTGCTTTATTCCTGCAAAACTGAAAAATTCATATTGTTAAACACAGTTTCATGACCGGATATTTATCTATTTTCCTAACATGGCATTTGGAAAACTCCCCAGCACTGATAGGAATAGATGGCACCTATGATTAAGGTGTTAAATTAGGAGCTTGGAAATACTGGTTTTACAGGCTTCCCATATTACCTTTACAAATCACTTCTCACTTGACTCTGCCAGATACGGTACAACATCCTCAGTTACCATTACTCAGGTTTCTTAAATGGGCAATGGTTCTTAACATTTCCACAATATCTCATTAAAATGATGTGGGGCTGAAGCTGATTAAAAGGGCATCACTAGAAAGAAGAGATGGGAGTGTAGAAAGTGGAATTACATAGGCTGTACAGGACTTACTACACATCACTTTCTCTCTCTCCTCTATAAGGCCTCAGAAGGGAATAAAACTTGTGTACCAGGCTCACACTTGCTGAAAGAAGCAAGTATTTTATGTTGGGAAAGTACCCAAAGCCCCTAGCCCTTGAGATCAAAGCCTCCCTGGATTTAGGCACTATAAGCACATAATGAAAGACAATTCTTGCTTTGTTTATAATTAAATGGAATAAACACATACAAAAACAGCAGGGAGAGACATATCTTGCCCAAAGTCAAACAGTAAATTTGAAAGTGGAGTTAGAAACAGAATAACTTGCCAAAAGAATAAAGAGGCAAATATCTTTAGTGGATAGAGGGAAAAGATACTGTTTCTTCGTACTTGTGCCTTTTGATTCTTGAAATACATCCTTCAAGAAGTATCAAAAAGGGACAAGAGAGCCTGGGTAGGGGAAGAGAAGTAGGAGAATGCTACCAAGTTTTTGCTAGCTAATGTCCCTGGCAAGAACTGAAGATTTCTACAGTGCTGGCCTTCATAGATAATCCTTGCAAGCAAACCTAACTTGCAGCAATGGGTTTTGTTAGCTTCCCTCTGACCTCAGTAATGAAAAATTATTGTATCTGTATTGCAGTAGGTCTGTTCAGCTCATCTGAAGAATTGCAGCAACATGGTGGGCCAGGTGTAAGAGAGCTGCAACAAGCCAGCAGAAATTCCTTTTGGAAAAGAGCAACCAACCATGGGCTAATATGTAGATTTTTGCTTCTGCTTTAAAGTCCTCAACCTCTGGAACATACTGAAGATACAAAGAGTACAGGAGTAGGTGAGCTTCCCTGGAAGTACTACATGCAACCTCTGAGGACACATAACTGTTTTGTTTTGTCTCACGAGTCTCAAACACATTGTAAGAGTAAAAGCAATTGTGAGAGAGCTCATCTCCATGGCATCCCTCCTTCTAGAAGCAATGTCTCTTGGACACTGCCTACCCCAGTCACAGCAATCCCTTTCTTCATCTAACAGGCTACGAGAAACTGCTCCTCACAGCCAGATCTCATGTGCAAAGCCAGCCACAACAGAGCCTAGGACTGTTGTGAAACTGCTAGCTTCAGACTGAATGAACACAAATTAAAGCATTATCAGAAATAATGAGTGCAAATTAGCCAGCCAGCCAGCCACCACAGTAAGAAAGACAGCTGAACTGCTGGCACATTCCATAAGACAAAATAAATAAATAAGCAAATAATAAGACCATTCAATAGATTTCAATCCCCTGGAAACCTAGCTGCTGCTTATTGCTTGGAATAGCAGAGTTATTAATACAAAATTAATATAGAATAACAGATCACAGACTTCAAGTGTCTGTTAAAAAACACAAGGAGAAGAAAATTCTTTATGGCAACTGGCTTTATTAGGAAATAGATATAAATTTTTCTCTTGAATCAGTCTATCAGAAATAAAAATCAAAGCATTTCAGAAGTTGCTCATTTGGTTGTCAGCAGAAAAAGAAATTCTTAAAGTTAAAAGAAAGAATGTGTAATGTACAGTACATAGAAATTGCATTATTTTGACCAACACCTTTCCTCTGCCCTCAACATGCAGTTAAAATATGTAATCAGATCCTGCCTAAGAATCCTTAAGCAGAGCTTTCCTGACTTCTGATCCTTTTCCACAAAGGCAATTAGAGAATCCAAACCATAAATTCATTCTCCAGAGTCAAATAACTTCCAGTGTGCCACAATCAAAGATATTCTCAGTTCAACAGAAGTGGACTCTGGAGTCACTCATGGCACATAAAAAAATCCCTAGGGTTGAAGTAAAGTTGACAGGACCTCTATCCTGTCTGCCTGGCATAAGTTGCTGATAATGCTTTAAATTTGGCCAGAAGTTGCAGTGACATTAAACAAAAGTAAATTGGGTTATCAAAATATTTGCATTTTCCAGTGCTGAGGCAGAACAATAACATTATGATAGTGAAAGTAAGATATCCTATCATAAGTAAGTTAATCCTGAAATCAGTTTCTACAAATCTGCTCTGACAAACTCTGACAAATCTGCTCTGACATACCCTTAGTCACTCTCTTCTCCCTAGCTATGAATCAGTAAGCATTTTATATTATTCAGTGATACACTTTCATTCAGCTAGAAAGCAAATGTGTTTTAATTCACAGACAATGCTCAGTGTATACACGTTTTCTAAGTCCACAAAAACAGGTCTGGGATATTGTTTGGCTTGCAAGATCACATCTAGAAAGGCAACAGGTGACAATGACACTGTTATTACTAAGTGTGAGTAGGAGGTGGGATCTATTCCTATCTCATTGTGTGATAACATACAAGGCTTCAAATCTTATTATCACTTCCAATAAACTTAATGAAAGCTAGATCCATATCCTACCTTATTCCACAATGGTTAGGGAAAGCAAACACATTTTCCAGCTGAGATCACAGAAACCTTACTTAATTCTGCAGAACTGTAATTCTTCAGAAGTATTTTCTTAATCTGCTATTTAAATTGAAATTATTTCCAGTTTCTGTTCTAGAATCTGTTCAGATCAGAACTGATGTATTTTTAACTAACTACACTGGAAATTGCTATAGCTATAGAAGACAGAATATCCCTGAGCAAATAAAAAAATTGAAACCAACACAGGGGACACAGAGGGGAGAGAGAGATTTAAGTCAAGGTCACTTACCATTCACATACAGGATAAAACTCCTTGAAGTGTGTATTAACATATTCAAAAATAATTAAAAATTAAATTCGCATACATTTTCATACCTTTTCCTGGTGCTGGGGTGGTTCAAAGTAATCTTTGAAGTAAATGAGTATCACATTCTTTCTTCCAAGAAGCTCTTTTAACCAGTATATGCTAGACCACCTTACAACATTTGGCTGCAAGTGTTGCTGCAGCTGTAGAGACTCACTGTTTAGAAGGGAAAGAAGAGAAAGGTCTTAAATATAAGAGAGTCTGACCTACCTTGTTTAGCTGTTTGAAACAAAAGGCACTGTAAATCAGGGATGTGAGCTCTGTAGCAGAAGGAAGAATGAAATGATCTGCAGAGCTCAGAGTCACTTCAGTGTGATTCCAGCTGCTTCACTTGGCTACTGCCTTCCTTCTAATAAAGCTGCAGAATGATATAACGCTGTGTTTGTTTTCAGCTGAGGAAGTTGTTTCCAACTTCCCTTGGTTTTCTAGACCCATTTTTGAAATATTGCCACGCTGTATAATCCCAGTATTTCACCAAAAATAAATGTTAGACATTTGAATGAATCATTTTGGTCAGTGTCCAAGCAAGCAACAGATGTGGTGGCTGATGAATGGAAAGAGACCTTACAGTTGTGGGCTGCTTTTTGTTCTGCAGAGAAGGGGGTGAACAGTATTCCTTTGTAAGCACTCTGGTTTATAGAAAATAATGTTGAATGAGCTGAAAGATGCTTAAAAAGTCATACTGAAAGCATAATTTTTAACTGTACAGTGTGATACATTCATTTGGTATTTCAGATTAGTAGATTAATCTCCTTTTGTGTGTAAGGGAGAAGTAAGCTCCTCAAAACACTAATTAGTGACTCTCTCTGTGTGATAGTGTAACACTGGTCAGGAATTTGAACTGGATTTTAGGTGAGTGGGCCTGACTCCCAGTTCTGTAAAGAGCCTGATGAGGTTTTGTGGCCAGGCCTCATGATCTCCATGTCACTCAATTTCTCAGTCAGTAAAATGGAAATGTTATTACACTACACTAGTATCTACCTACCATAGCTTACCTGACTCTGATGGTACCATCATTTTAAATCAGCTAAGCATTTGTCAATCTACCCTGCCAGTGGAAACAAGAATCTAACAGTGGTACTCTGCTGTCACTAATGAAAAACCTGTAACATGTTCAACACAGATTGAATCGAGTCAAGGCCAAATTTTCCATATCAAATCTATTGATTCCAGTGAAAAATTAGAAAGAAAAGTCTCCAACAAACCAACCAAGCATCAAACAAACAAACAAACAAACAACAAACCCACAGAAGGGTGAAGTGCTTAGTGAGATCAGGTAAACTGGGATTTCAGCATCTGAAATTTATCAAGGCTATCAGTTCTTAAACAATTCTCTTTAGGTTCACAGATCACAGATTCTCTTAACAGGAACCAAAATCTCTTTCCAGCACAACTAGTCTTCTTTGTCTTCCCTCCATGACAGTTCTTCTAGTTCTGCCAATACAACTTTAAACACTGAAAGTTATACATGTATACCAAAGTTTTACATGTATATTGTACATGAGTGGGAAAGCCTCTAATTCCATGAAAGGAGGATGGGGATTATGCACAGAGCCCCTGGACCATAGGAAAGGACAGGGGAGCAGGATTCCTGTGAGTATATGGGGAGAAACGGACGGGGTTGCCTGAGGAAAGCACCTCACTTGTTTATTTCTTGTGTTTTAAAGATTTCCTGTTTTCTCTAGGTAACAGATTGGTGAA
Organism: Buphagus erythrorhynchus; assembly: GCA_013400855.1. Classification (NCBI taxonomy): domain Eukaryota; kingdom Metazoa; phylum Chordata; class Aves; order Passeriformes; family Sturnidae; genus Buphagus; species Buphagus erythrorhynchus. The sequence continues at coordinate 60,638 of VZTT01008640.1, read as the reverse complement.
TCTTCACTAATAAAAGCTCTTTTAACAGTAATTATCTCCTTTTGTAAATACCGGGATAGAGTAAATACAGGCACCATTTAACAGCAGATCTGCTGGGGTTTTTTTCAGTTGTAATGGCACATGAGTCTGTGTCTCTCTAGGTATTTTGCCAAATCTGGTTATTGTAAGTCAGTTAATTCAAAGGTTTGCTCAGTACTGTTTCAGCAGGACAAAAGAGGAAATTAAGAGGTGGATAACCCCCACACATGATCCACAAAAAAGATAAAACCCCCAGCATACAGTCACAATTTGTCAAATGCTCTTCACCTTCTCGGTGAAGGGAGCATTCTGGAGAATGCAAAAGATTCTTGTAGTTTGGGTTGGTGAGAAGTTGTCCTTAAGGGGCTATTCCCTTCACCATAAATTAAAACAGGTTTGTGACTACTCTAACATAAACTGGTGTTGATACCTCAGCTCTTCCATCCTTCAGAACCAAGGGAGGATTAAACCCCACAATAGCGGTTTTCCTCATCCTTCCTTACCACTGCACCAAATATGAAATACCAAACACTCAGGGCCCAGAAGTAATTTTGCAGAGGAAAGTTTTCATAGGAAATGAGATTATTTTTTTTCAAGAATAGCAGATTACTGCATTTAAAATAATTTTCTACCTCTCTGTCCTACCTACATTTGTTCCTTTTCCATTGAAAAGAACTTTTGCTTTGATGAGCAATTACCCAACTTGCACAGTATAGCCAGCATAGTAACATACCTGGGAGAAAAAGAAAAAAAAGGAAACAGATTTTTACAGACAAAATTGCATTCAATCTGAAAGGGCTTAATTCTGCTTGTTTTCTGTTTAGATCTAAATAGAGCGTTTTAGTAATATGTAGTNGTTTTAGTAATATGTAGTTTTGATTAGCCACAGTGGAAATCTTAAATCCCTGAAGAATGCAAGCTTAGGCTCTAAATCTTTCATTGATTTAGTTCTTTTAAGTTCTTTCTGAGACACAGTGAAACTGGAATGATGAGTCACAAATTACATGGCTTTTAAATATACACTTTTGTGCAACCCATTAACGACTGACATCATTTGAGTGTGATCTTTTCAGATAATTTTGTGAAAGTTACATGCTTGGAAGAAAATTAGTAAATAAAAAAACCTCCTTGATTACTTTCACATCTTCTCCTTTCTCTGTCTGGAAATTATATTGTATTTTGCTGTGTTATTTGTGCTTTTTAACTGGGTAAGTTATCAAAGCCCTGGAATTTTTACTCTATATTAAGTGTGGCAATATGCTAGAGAGCTCTGAAGAGGGAAATGCATTCATGAGCGTACAGTGCATGTGGAGCTTGAAAAGCAGGGAAATACTACTTTATACCTGATGGGAAAAGAACAAAGGAGAGGATTTATATGCAGATAATAGACCTTGGGTCGTCCAGCAGCGAATTAACCGGGTCTATCGAAAAGCAAGATAATTTTAAAAGTTGGGGGCTTTTTAACCCTATAGAACAAAACAAAAGCCCAGGATGTATATATAAAATATACAGGGGAAAAATTTTCAGAAATGCTTTACTGGTATTAACCAAAGCACAAATTACAAAGCAATAAAAAAAACCCAAAAGTAACTTTTGATTTATCTGGATTGCCAACAATTGCCTGATAGTTCTGACAATTATACCCGCTGCAGGGACCACTGGATCTTATCAAGTTGCCTATTAGTATGTGCAGATAATCTCAGCACTAATCAACATCCCATCAATGTTCCTTAATTCAGTTAAATTGTACAAACCACAAATTTGCAAATTAGATCAAACAAAAGATATTTAGCTTTTCTCAGGGTTAATTTAAGCTGAACAACACAAGAAAGCAACTACTTACTGTTGTTTACAGTTCGATCTTTGTTTTTAGAATAGTAATTCTTCACTGCTCCTTTGTCCTCCTGTTTGAATACCTCATCGACTAAAATCCACTCTGGAAAGACCACATTTAAATACCTGACAATCAGGAAAAGGGTAATTTCCTTCCTTCCTGTGACACTAATGGCTATTCATGCCTATCCTTTAGGTAAAGCTGTAATGTTTACTTATGGCTTAACTACCCACTGCATCCCAGAGTCAGCAACTATGACAAAATTCTCCAGCGACACATTTGAATAAACCACCCGATGAAGGAAGGTTTGGCTCATTTAGGCAGGTCCACACCTCTTTCTAGGCTGATATTAACGATCTGAAAGATTTTCATGTATGACACATTGAAGAAATTCAATAATTCTGCAGAAGGCAAAATCCTTCATCATTACTTTAGTCAGGTCAAAACACATAAGCATATATTGCTATACATGTATATATGAATGTATGCACATACCAGTT
>VZTT01008640.1:17364-57757 GCA_013400855.1 Buphagus erythrorhynchus | reverse complement strand
TTAATTGAATAGCTAACCAGCCAACTCAACAACAGTATTTTTCCATTTTAGCCAAAGTGCTGTCTCCTCCCATAGAAAGGAATGTCAGTGTTTGGAAAAATGATTTCAGAGAGATCTATAGAGATTAGAGACACAAAAATAAGGCTATGCAAACAATAGTTGTTTCACTACACATTTCACAAAATATTTCCCTATCTTCAGTACTGGTTGGATTAGCCAACTTGCTCTTTTTCACCTCACAGAAATTACTTGGAACTACAGAGTTACTTCTGTAGACAGGTCCGAGGACTGAAGCCAGAATTTACTGCACCTTGGATTGAGTCAGATGTCTCAAAATCTGCCCAAAGGCTAGCTAGTATAAGTTCAAAGAAACCCAAAGCACAGGGATGAACTTTAACCACATCTCTGCAGGATTTAGGTTGCCTCCACCCACTTGGGTTGCAAGTCACAGCATAATTGCTTACACTTCTTTTTACAACAAATTGAGATCTTATTTTCCATTTAAAGTGCAAAGACTCAGTTTCCACCTTTTATATCATGTGTCTTTGCATTAACCCCCCCAAGTCCACAGCTCAAATAGGATCATGTAATGATGCTACAATGGGCAAAACTCCTGACCCAAGAGGTGCTTCTGTTTCATGTTCTGCAGTCAGCTATTAACAATTCACAGCCAAGTTGCTGAAAACTATTATGATAAATAACAATGCATAAAGCAAGTAGATTTGCATGAAGGAAACAATCACCAGTTCCTGTCCCTCACTATTCTACAACTAGACTATTGCTCTTGGCTACTGTGATCACTGAGACACAGCGGGTCTTAAACACAAACAAAATGGAAAGAGGGAAACTGAAAAGGATTCAATTTCCCACAAAAGACATAAAGCAGAACTGAGTATTGATATAAAATTTGGGCAGTTCCCTGAAAATATATGCTAATAGTCAGGGTGCCTATACAGGACTCACATGTGATCAAGCAAGGTTGCTGCTTTGCATCACTAATGCTCAAAACCTTAACTAAGAGAAACACCTGTGCACATGTGGAATTGTAGAGCCTCCTGGTTACTCTTTACAATACTTGATCAGCATTGACATTCCTTAGGAATTATGAACATGCTAAGGTTTTAAATTGGACAGTAATTCCTTGCAATGAGGAATGGTTCCTGAACAACAAGTGCAAAGCTGATGCAAATCAAATCTAAATCAAACTCAATCACCTATAGATGTTCTGAGCATATTCTGAGATACTCCTGGTTTGGTGGTTTCAATACATATTCATTTGTATTTTTAAAGTTGTTTTTTATAGTGAGCTGCATTTGTCAGACTATTTTTCTGTTTAGTGGATGTAAACATGCTTTGTGAAACACAAGACCTTGACTCCACAAGGATTTAAGTTATTTATCCATAGAAGTGAATGTGAGACAGGGAGAACCAATGCAAGTTTCTGTCTACTGCCCTGCATTTGTCCACTCTGATAACAGTTTTGCTTCTAAATCCTACCCAGCTCTCAGCCTCTAATGAGTTGGGAGCTGATAAATCCCTATAAACCTGCTACTTGTGATAGAGGCAAAGCAAATTATTAGATGCTCTGAAAAACACTTTGCTAATTAAGGGCTCAGTGTATAAGTCAACCTTAACTCTTTCATTGCCTTCAATAAAAGCAAAACTACCACCATCTCTAATGAATTGGCAGTGGGCTCAGGGGATGAGGCATAGGACACCAGTCTAAGCAAAGAGACAGCTAAACTCCTCAGTATTTATTTGTCCATTATAGTTCTGATTCTTAAGCTCTATCAAGAAATATAAAGGTTAATTTAAAATCCTCCTTACTTTGCAATCTACTTTTTAAGAAGACTGTATTACCCAAATTCAGCCTTTAGCATGAACTTCAATATGGAATTTACATGGATATAGAGATTGGACTTAGCATGTTATGTAAAGGATACTAAGTTGCTACTTGTCTTTTCAATACAAATAGGCTCCCTTCTTAGAAGAGAAGAGAAGAGAAGAGAAGAGAAGAGAAGAGAAGAGAAGAGAAGAGAAGAGAAGAGAAGAGAAGAGAGAAAAGGGAAGCTTGTGGAGAAGGGAGCAGTCACTTCTCCATTTCAGATTGAGAGACTAGGCAAAAGGAAATTAATTGTATGTACCTTGGGTGCAAACCAGAAATTGAACTCCAATTACTTCAGCATTAAAAACACAGACAATCTAACAACATAGATCAGAAAAAGACAGTGGCTAAACTCTGGTCCAAAGTAGTAGTATGTGAAATGCTGAAGAAACACAAATCAAATGAAAGGCTTTTTGTTTAAAAGCTCTTTTTCTCCCTATTAAAATTTTTCTATGAAAACTCAGTGCTTTCAAACTGTAAGAGAAAGAGACTTTTTTTCAAAGGCTAATGTTTTTGCTTACCAGCATTCCTAGACTAAAATTAAGTTTTGTCCATGGGAAAAAACTCCAGAAATTTCCTTGTTTAACTTTCTGCTCGCTTCCTCCATAGGATAAAGAAATCTTTCTTTAAATTATCCCCATGGTAACACAAAGTAGAGAGTCCACTTTTTCACAGACGTAAGAAAATGTCTTATGTGGTTTATTGCGGAAACATTTAAAAAAATTTTACATGATTTCGAACAGCCAGAGCAGAGAAAAATAACACTTACTTAACTACCTTGGGAATACATTTTGACCCCACCTTAAACTGACTGCAGAACATCCAGTGACCCAACATAATAGTATATATATTTGGAACTCCTCAGCTCCTATAAATGACACTACAGACAAGGAAGCTGCAGAAGCATTTTACATTCTGGATTATCTTAAATTAATATCCATCTATTTAAAATCAGAAAAGTTCCATTAAAATGGATGTAAATAAACATTTAATTCAGAATATTACAAGTAAAAGCTGGTTCAAAACTTCTGGGAGCTTGAAAATTCTCCATAAACAGAATTAATAACCTTCCAAAAAGCTTTGAGAAAAATATCTCTTTGTATCAGAAAGACATTATTGCCTGCTGGAGTAATGGGAATTAATATTTACTTTTGCAAAAATGTCTTGAGTTCCTACTGTGACAAAATGTGAGGTAGGCTATAAGAGAATATTAGTCATCTATTATACTTACTTAAAATATTTCATGACACACATATTGGCATCTGAATAAAAAGCCCCACTCATTACCTTATCTGTTAATAAAAAGGATGGTTTAAAACAGGTTAAAGAAAACATTATGCTATTCAGACAAGGTTAATTCAGTTCTGAGTATAAGTGTATTTCAGTCATGTTATCTGACTGTGGTACCTACTGGTGTTTCTGTTCCCTTCATAGCTGAAGACTCTCAGGCTGCAGAGTCCCCTTCAGCATGGAGGAAATGGAGTCATTTTATGACTTTCCATTGCATCTTCCAGCACATATATGTCCTAAATTATCATATATTTACAAGTAATTTGGTAATCAACAATTACACTTGAAAATCTTGCAATTCTCAATCTGACTGTATCAATCAGACAATTTTAAAATTAGCATTATATTTGAAAGTAAATATGAAACAATGGAAAAACAGAATAGAGAAATTCTAAGGGACTGCTATTTTTGAAGCTATAAAAAAACTCCGTGCACAACATGAAGGTCAAAGAATACCCTGCAATTCATGAGCAGTCACCTACAGGCAACCCCAAGCCTAATTACTGACCTAGTCCCTTCCTTTATGTCACTACCCTAAAAAAACAGGCAGAGTTATTTTGGAGAGATTAACTGACTGAACAATCATTAACTGAAAACAGAAATTACTGTAACAACAAATTATTCAGCATTTTATGATAAAAACGTTCTCTGAAAGCAGACTGCTCTTTAGCATACCAGCTTCTCAACTGCTGATTTATTTTCTTTGCATTTTCTTTTAGAGAAGAACACCCTAAAAATAAGTTAATTTAAGCTAATGGGGAGATTCAAAACAATAGCAGCAAAGCTAGGGTATGAATTTGAAATCAAATGTAAGATGATTAGAAGCCCATCATACAGAAACTTTTTGAAAACACTGGATTTGGATACATTTTGTAGCCATACTGTTTAAAGTGATCTATTCAGAGTTGTCTCCTCAGCTGCTCCTTCTGGATGACCTGCCAGCAAATAAACAGCAACAGCAGTCCTAACAGCAGTAATAAAACCCTCTGGGATCAGTGCATCCCAGAATTTTTCTCAGCACTATCATAATAAAAATCTCTATATTCTGTACATGCATACAGAAATATAATATAGAGAGCAATTTTAGTGGAAAAAAACCACATAGAACTCACAGATAATATAAGCCTGTGAAAGCAGCAGCATGGCCTCCAAATAACAGTAAAAAATAGACTAGGAAAGGATTTTCTTCAAATAAGATATTGGAAAAACAGTCAAACTGTGTAGTATTTCAAGTCACCTTTTAAAAATTCAAGACCTTTTACAAGATTACAAGAAAGTAAAATAATATTTTTAGGAGACAATGCTCAGCCCATGCATTTCCAGAGCAATTTTTAAAAGCTGTCTTTTAAAACTTCTAAATGATATTTCAAGCTTTTTTCTTGGTCACTCCCCAATCATGTTTCAATTATAACACAACTGCCAAGCTTTTTAGTTGATTAAACAATTAGGCAATTAAAAAGAAAATTTAAGTTTCAAACTTTTAATCTTAAGAAGGTTGTTCTGGCAAGAAAATGAGATGCAAAACCAACAACCTTTATAGTATCTTTTGAGTTTTGGGGTTAAGCTAATATCCTGCATATTAAGGATGTTTTTATTATTAGCTTAGGTAAAACTCTTACGCTAAAATTAAAAAAAAACTTTTGAATATAAAACAAAAAGAAAGGTCAGTTTTAGATAATGAGAAAGCAAGCAAAATGCCCATAATAAATTTGCCTCTTTAAAAAAAAAAAAAAAAAAAGAAAAAATTGGTTTGGTTTTCATTTAATTTCAGTGCTATGTCAAAGTAAATAAAAGACCACTATTATTTTTTTAAAACATACATTTTTCATTCAAAAATGAGAAAAATGCTTATAATAGAGAAGAATCAATGTGTAATAGTAATCTGTCAACCCCAGCAAACTGAGTAAAGTCGAGCAAAGAAAACAAGAAACTGTTTTGTGAAGAGATTATCCTTGCCTTTTACACTTGTGAGGAATTATTTTCTTTTACTTTGAAAAACCTTATTAAATATCACAGAATTCATACTAAGGTGGAAAATTGGAATACCATAGAGGATCAGATAATTATTCCATATGTCTCATACCTGATATTGGCCAGTGGCCAACATCAGATTTTTCAAAGACAACAATTACTTCTTAGGAATTAAAGGTTTTAAAACAGTGCCAGGCACTATGGAACAGCCACTCAACTGCAAAGTTGGAAAGATACTTCTTCCCCAACATTACTCAGAATGTGAAGTTCTCTAAAATCTAAACATGTAGTCACACTGCCTTGTTATAATCCAGGCTAAAACCAGGAACCCATCTTTGGGAACATTTGGCAAAAGTAATAATCTCTGCATGGCTCAAGCCCCAGACCTTCAACTGCTGCAGTCAGTCAACACTTAGCTCAGATCTTTTGAAGAACTTTACCAAAACAATGATTTAAGGATAAATTAGGCGTATAATATCAGAATGTATAAAGTATATATGCAACAAACTAAAAATCTAGCCAAGAGTGTCCTGACAGCTAGTTTTACCGACCTTGATTTTCTTTCACCACGTTCTGTCTTTTCCAGTCTGAACGCAGCTGTCGTAAGAAATCTGAGACTCTTTAGGAAAGAGTCAGTCATTGTTAACTCATCTTAATGATTTCATAGGTATAACTTTGACTTACATTTGGATAACAGAAGTGAATACCACAACAAATCAAAGTAAAAGTAGAAAGCAAAGCAGTGAAAGGTAAGGGGCAGTTTTTAAAATCTGAATACATAAGGAAAGATATCAACAAAGAGAAAAAAAGTCTGATGCTTAGGTCAGAAGAAATCATAATTTTTTAAGGGGAGGGGAAGTTTGTCAGCCTACTCAATGTTCATGCACATATGTGAGGAGTAGTTTCCTAGTGGGGAAGAGGAGACTAAAGGAATGTAATCTCTCTCAATACCTTACCTGAATTTGAATCAAGGTGTGCAACCTCAAGCTCATAAATACAGAAAGAGTTGAAAGCTAAGAAATACTTGGCAACACAAGCCTAAAATCTGCTACCTTTGAGTGACAGTCCAAGAGATAGAATGTTACATTCTATCTTGAAAAAATATTCAGGAGTATTTTGAGGACAAGTTGTATGGCATTATAAGACAGACTGCATAGATTTCTCATTGCTAAAAAGGGCTTCTGTTTCATATGAGCCATTCTGGAACAGAAACTTCAGTGCCTCAGCTATGTAACCAAGCTTCCTTTGTTTCAACAAGTTATGGAGTTAGCTGAGCCACAGTAACTCACTAATCCTGCCATAAACCACCATAAAAGTAAACTATTTTAGCCTAAGATAACATGTCTATATATGTTTGCCACGTTTAAACAATGAAGCTCTGCTGACGTGCAATAATTTGGGCATGTGCCTGAGCCTTCCATGTGTGCAAATGCTCCCAGCTAAAAGTTCCAGTTTCCCCAAGTTGTGTATCATACTAGGCAACAAAATACCATCAGGCAAGTTTTGTTTTGTAGTAAGTATTTATTTTTCAGCAGGAAAGATATATTCATAGGCATGCATGTATCAAAAGAATCCAACAGCAACTAAATTCAGCCCTCCTAAAGAGAGGCGTTCACCTACTCTTCTGTCATGTGAAATTTGTGTTGAATTACTTGCTCAGCGTGGGTGGACATTTCTAAGCTATGGTTTCATAATCACATAGCCACACAGCAGTGCCTTTTTACAGCAACCTCTTTAAATTTTCCGTATTACAGCACATTCAGGATTGCTTTCCCTCCATTGCACAATCCAAGCCTGTATCTGCACCTGTCTTCACACATAAGGGTGTTGTGTTGACTTTGTGTCTGCCTGGATTGCTTGGAACACCCTGCTGCTTCAGCATAATGAGAGAAATATGCGATGGCTGGCTTCCCACAGCAGAGGAGATAAACGCTCAGAACCCTGTAACCCAAAATAAGAGAACCTGGGGTAAGGTCACATTCTTAAGCCCACTTGGAAGAGAAGCAGCTCTAGCATTAACTCTGATAAAGTCAGACTTTAACATTCTGATAAAGCCTCCTTGAAGAAGCCACATCACGTAAAGGAAGATACTTTTAACGGCCGAAAATAAAAAAAAAATTTTAAAAAATAGGGTAAATCTTTCAGCCTGCTCTCAAGTACATGAAATAATATTTTTTGAAGGAGAAAACGACTAGCGCAGTTGTTGAAGCTTAGCTAAGAGGTTACACTGCGCAGGGGCTGGCAGAGACGCCACCCCGAGGTGTTGTGGAGCATTTTTCGGGCGCCTGGGCTGCAGGAAGCGAGGCTCTGCGGCTCCGAGCGAGCCGCGCTGAGCCCGCAGCCCGTCCCCCATGGCGGGAGCGGCCCGGGATCGCGGGCGGGCGGCGCTGAGGGAAGGACGGGCCCGGGAACCGCAGCTCCCGCCATTCCCTTCGCGGGGCGCGGCCCGCCGACCCGGAGCAGGAAGCAGAGGATGGCGTCCCTTGACCCCAGCGCGGCACTGAAGAGCGAACGGGGAATGATGGAGGTGAGACGGCGCCGGGAGTTGGGAATGAGGAGCGGGCGGAGGAGCGCGCGGCCGCCTCAGCATCCCCTCAGCGCTCGGCGGCGGGTGCCGGCTCCCGGCGGGGCGGGCGGAGCTCCCGGGGCACAGCCGGCCCTGGTCCCTCGGCTNGCAGCCTCCCTGCTTGTGGGAGCGCTGGGGGAAGGCAGGTCCCTCTGTCCAGGACAGTTTCCCCTCTTGTTCTCCATCTGCCTGCCCAGCACAGCTGCTCTCAGGGGAAGGGCTGGTAGAGCTGTTTGTGAGGTGTACTTCGTGGAGCAGCTATTATTGCCTTTTCACCCTTTTTGTTTTACATTTTGCGGTGCAAGAGTGACACTGTCTGGAGAGTTGCCTTTGACACCCAGATACTATCAGAATGCACCACTGTTTTGGTTTTTTTTTAATTTTTTTTTTTTTGTACGTTTCATACCTTTCGGTTGCGTTGTTAAATATGATTGAAGTTTTTAATTCTCTACCCGCTGTACACAGAGTAATTCAATGAAGCCAAAACTAAGCATTAGTTTTAGAGACAACTGCTAAAATAGCTTGGTTAGAATTTTACAAAAATAAAGAGAAAAGGTTTTCCTCTAAGAAATTCCTCTAAGACAATAGGTCTTTCCCCATCCTCTGACATACTGCAGTTACTACTGCTTAGCATCTTTGAGATGAAACTGAATCATCATCATTGGTGTGTCGAGGTGCTTTAATCTCCTTTTGGGGCAGTGGATGGGGATGAATGGCTGTGGTGTCCCCTGCTGGCTGTGGAACAATGTCTGACAGCCTCATCTGTGCTTGCTACACTTGCCACACTTTCAGCTTTTTCACAAGGTTGTATGTTTACAGTAAGACTTAAAATAGCAGGAAGTTGACTTCAAGCAGGTAGAACAAGTTATTTTACATAAAGCATCACTCATGAGGGATAGTTTTCTATGTTTTTCCTTCACTTTCTTTTGGGTCCTGGTAGTGTATAGGAAATAGAACAGGATGACTGAGATCAGTTGATCTATCAAAAAAGCTTTTCTCAGCTGCCAGATGAAAAGGTTTGTAGGAAGAGCTGTGGTTTCTTGTTTATTTTGTTTTTTAATATTACTACATAAATTGCAACACTATGGGAAGTAGAAGGAGTTTGGTGTTTTGGGGGCAAGGGAGCATGTTTAAAGTTGAGCTATTAGGATACTTCTCACCGTAACTGCTATAACAGCCCAGATATTTTATTATGAGCAGTGCATAGTCTGGGAAATGACAACAATGTTTAGTACACAGGGCCCATGAGGAAGAAAGAAGAAACAAAGTTATTCCAGAAGGAGTGGTTAACATTTATATAGGAAAGACTGTCTAAATTACTTATATATTAAAAAAGATGTGCTGCTTCAAAAAGATTTATCCATTTGTTCAACTGTTTGCAAAATGGTACAGGAAAAATTTACATGCCTTAGGGCATGGAAAACATGCATTATTAATGTTATTTTAAAAGGCTTTTTAACTTCCATGTTGCCAGATGGGATGAGAGAAGTGTCCTGCGCTGCAAATGGCCTCCTGTTTGACATTTATTACTTGCTAGTCTGGAGTCAGCTTTGGTGGATGAGGAAGGTTGGTGACTCTAAGGTAGGTACTAGAAAGCTGATTTAATGCTTGTGTTCCATAGTAAAAGGCCTGTGTGACATCTGGAAGTCTTTTGTGTTTGGACACCCTAGCATGTAACTGTTGCTGCAGTCATATTTTTATTAAAAATTGTGAGATTCAAAATTGATTTGCAGATCTTTTGAGTAATAAGGATTACTTTTCCAGCCTAGATAATTACTTTGTGTCATGTAGGTCTCATATTGGTTTTCTTACATATATCTCCTGTCTTAATTGTTAAGACAACTTAGGAAATTAAGTAATTAAATTAATTTGACAAGATCATTGCTTAGTAACCCAACAGAGTGTGGGCTGTGCTAATAAGTATAGTATTCGATTTCATTAATTAAAAGTTAGCCTCTTGTATCAAAGCTAAAATGTATGGTTAAATGTAGTATTATGATAACCTAGTAAAGCAGAAGTTTCTTTTTAGAATGAAGCTTCATTTAAATCAAATATTGGTCTATAGCTGAAACAGTTAAGAGCTTCTAAAGAGCTTGTAGCTTGGACTGAAGGAGGAGCTTCAGGATACAGTGAGTATGAGGAGGGACTGACTGTAAAAATTTTTTACTTACAGATGTTTGAGAGAATCAAACGATCTGATGAAGCTTCTGCTTCTTCAGCACAAGGTAAGAAGTTGAAAAAGTTCAAAGTAGCTTTTGTTGCAGTTACATTTAAAAATGTAGTAGCTGTAAATAGAAGCATTAGTTCACCTTGTAGTTCGATTGCATACTTTGATTTCTTAAATTTCATTATAGAACTTAGATGGAAGGAGTGACGTCTGAATCATCTACAAAGTTTCCATATAGGTGTAATTTTCTTGTCCAGTTGTAAGCTGTTTGAGACACTTTACATTTTATCTCAGTGATCATGGATGTTGCAGTACCAATGTAGATTGCCTAGTCTTGAATGCAGACAAATCAGTAGAAGAACTCACTCACCTCAGCTATGAAAGAGTAAAGCTGATTTTATGAAGTTGTTGGATAAACTTTGCAGACAAAAGGATCTCTTCATACTTTTTTGAAGTTTCTAAACCTTTTATCTTCCTTTAAAATAGTTGTTTTGACAAATGCAATATAAGAGAAGTAGCTAGCTGCAGGTAAAACTCTCCATCTCCTTGATACTCTGTTGGTTTTTGTGTTTTGCACATGTGTGTTTGGTTGGTTTATTTCTTGGTTGTTGTTTTTGTTTTTCTGTAGGAATCCAAAGACATGGTGTTGAGGGCTCTCCACGACAGGACAGCAGTAGCAGGTGAGTTAGGTGATGATCTAACTGGCATCCAGCTTACTGCTTACCAAAGTAAAATGGGAAGAATCTGCTTTTCAGCTTTGTCTGTTACCTTGTGTAATGGTATTTTTGTAGACACAAAATGGATTAAGTGTATGATTGTAGGTCCTTTGTATCTTACACCCACATACTGTTAAAAACTGTGGGGAAGGCACGTTGTAGAGCCCCAAACTACTGTGTAGGTGTCAAGTGCTTTTTGTCTTTCTTTTATTTCAAAATACTAACAAACAGACAAATGAAAAGATGACTCTGCCTTTTTCTTTAGAGGCAATTATTTTCAGATTTCAGCTAACTGTGCCATCAAGCTGTTATCCTTTGTTCTGCATTTAAGGAAAAAGTTTTTTAGTGAAATTTGCTTGAGACTACTTTAAAATGCATGGTCCCCCTTACCATTACAAATCTAATATAGAAATGTTTATCTTGCAAATTTTTCCTGTCTGTGTAGTACGATAGATATTTAGAATTTCCATGCTAAGGACATGGATTAATCAACCCAACATGTCTTGATAATATTACCTGCTTCTTTCAGTTTACACAGAAGAGGACAAGAACATCCTCGGCCTGGAGCATCCACTGTGCAAAATAGACAAGGATACTGCAACTGTTGCCACGTACACTACAGTAATCTGGAACAAGTGAGACAGCTTCTGCATAATTTGGCAGCAGATAGCAAGGAGTACCTAAAGGCTTTATCAGCTTATAAATATCAGTTTCTACACTGAACAACCAATATGAGTGGAAAATAAGCAGTTTGTGAATTGCACAATACATGCCCTGAGGAAGATATCTTGCTTATTTGTTACCTGTTGTAAAAGATGGCGATGTGGCACAGCTGCTGCAGTCTGCTTTTCCGAAGCACCACACAGCTCTGTGTTGCATCCATTATGGCTTTTTCCTGTGTATTTAATCTTGAGATCTCTATATATTTTAAAGTATTAGGGTTATAATAATATGTTAGATATTAAGGCTGGAGACATTTGATCAACCATTTTCAGTTCTTTTTTCTGTCTCCTGTCTTTCAGAATTTTTCAATTAGAAAGCAGAAGCCTATTTAATCTTCTACATTTAAAAAAATTATTGTTAATTAGAGTGAATTATAGGTTGTTTGCTCACATGAAATTCAATAATATTATAAGTAATTTATAGATACATTTAGAGTATTTGTTCTGGTTAAGAGACTTGTGAGCAGCTGTAAGATTTGTGAGAGTATTTGTAATAGTTAGAGGAGATTTATCAGCAGCTACCGGAACCACTAATTTAAGTTCCAACTCAGAAAGATGTTTCAATACATTTTAGTATTGTTGGAGACTGCCTAAGCATACTTAAATTCTTAATTAAGATTTTAAAATAGTAAAAGAAGATTCTTCTTTTTATTCAAATATTTTCATAGTAATGGTGTAATGTTTAACGTGGGAAGGAATTTTTAGGAATAGGCCTGTGTGTTAGCAGTAGTATTAGACTAATCATCTGCTGTATCTTTCACCAGCATATTTTCAGCTCCCAGCATAGACATTTTACAACATACTGTAGGAATCGTATGGGTACCAGTAGCCTGATGGAGCGTTTCCTGCAAGATGTTTTACAGCATCATCCCCACAGATACCATGACAGCAGGTATAATACAGAAGGCTTTTTTCTTAATATGTGTTGTGGAATTCATGTGTTATGAATTCCTGGTTTTGTTCTACTGCTGAGCAGTAAATTCGGCTCAGTTGAGGTGAAACTTGCTCAATGAAGACAATTGCTGTTTATAGCAAATAAACAAATAAAACAAATAAACTTTGCTACTTACGATTTTGAAACAGCACCACTGATAGCATTAAATGTGAAGACCTGAAAAAAGAAGGAATATGTAGGTCAGCACTTACAATGGCAGACTAATTTACAAATTCTTAAAATTTGAGCTTTATGTATTTAATTCTAAATATTATAATTCTGGGCTTTATATATATATATTTATCAGTATATTTTATGGTATGTTTTGAAAGCGTTCATAATTTTGGTTTTTTGCTTGTTTCTTAAGTCAGATAAGTATTTACATGTTTATTTTTTCATTATCCTTGCAGTTCACATGTTCGATTAATACTTGAATTACATTAATTGGCTAATTCATTAATGCTCAGATTTTCAAGTGTTCTCTTCATTTATCATGTGCATGTTTCAAGGGTGATAAGAGGATCAGTGTGTTAAATTTTTCTCTGTAGATGAAGGAATATCAATTAAACCTCATTTGTTATATTTTGAAAGGCAGACAAAAATCCCAGTTTGACCTCAGTAGAGTACAGTGTTTCTCTTACAACTCTGCTATATGTGTGACAAACAAGCAGAAGGGAATTTTGTCTGAAAGACTCATTGATATTCTCAGGGATGTGACAGAATTTGCTAATGTGCACGTCTATGCCAAACTAGCCCAGGACATGATACACATCACTACAAATAAATAAATTGTCCTCTCATCTTAAATAATTAGATTTAATTGCACTATCTTGAGAACATTCACCATTTTTTGCCATGGGAAATACAGGATTCACTTTAAGAAAGCTTCTCTTGAGGTGTCACTAATACAAGGTTGTTCCTTTGGTAAATGAAACCTACTAACAAGGAAAAACAATCTACTCATGTTCATCTAAGTTGTTGGAAGAAGGAATAGAATGAGAAAAATAACGTACAAAATCTAGATTTAAGTTGGAGAAAGAAGGGGGAAGAGTAACCCCAAATCTAGACAGAGTTTGGAGGTAGAAAAGTAAAGATGGAAAAGAAAGTGTGAGTAGACTTATGTTGTGGTCCTGTTCTGAAAAGAAAGTCGTGATCTTAACTGACACCTGAGGTAAGATGTTGATTCTCTTCTTTCTCATGTTAAAACACTTGGATTTGTACACTGTTTCACTCAGTACTTTAAATACCCATTTTTACTATTTAGCTGAATTCATACAAGAGATCTTCATGTGTCATTTTAAAAGATTATGGAAATATTTGTAAGACTTGATTTGTTTTACAGAACCAGTATATCTAGTAGTTATGCGGAAAAAGGAAAAATTCATCAGAGCTTTGCCTTATATTGAATTTCAAAGGATATTGTTGTTCTCCCCCAGTAAAAAAACAAAACAAAACCAGATACCCACAAACCACCAAACCATTCCTTCCTCCAAACTCTTGGTATGTAAGTTTTTTACCTAAAGAAATAGTATTGAGCATTTTAGAAAGTAAATCTTCATTCTACTTAAGGGGGTAATTTGTAGCAAAATGATCAGAAGTTCCTAACTATATAAAACTGTAGTTCTGTTCTCTTCCACCCAGGGACATTTGCTTAATAGTAATTTTTGAGAAGTGCTTGTAGGCTGTTAACTGAGCTAGAGACCTAGGAATTTGCTATAGTTTCTCCATATGAAAATCTGTTTAGTTTTATATTCAGTCTTTCAGCAATGTCCAGATGCCAGGATGAAAAGATATTTCACACAAAGATGAAGAACTCTGAAGTTAGGAAGTTAAAACATTACTTCTTTTGCATCTGGTATTCCCTTTAGGTCCTATTTCAGAGCTTAAGTGACCAAGAATTCATGCAAGGACAAAGCTGCAGTTCAGCTGACAGGCATCATTTGATCATCTGATGTATTTGATTACTTTGCATTCATATAGTAATGGAAATAATCCTGTTCTTTTGAATGTTTCATTATAGGAGGTTTCTCTTGCTTAATCAATGCTATATCCCTTAGCTGGATATGTGTATCTTAGTTGTATGTACTCTTAGTTATATAACCAAGGAAGTACTGTACTACAAGATTTTTTCTTAGTACTTCTGTTAGCTGATGTCTGCCATGTATTAAAGTAAGCATCCATTTAGTTCTCACAAGATCTGGTTATAATTTTTGAGTGAAACACAGTATTCTCTTCTTCAGTTGTATTTCCATATTTTTAAAGTAGTTTTTGTTGGATTTGCCTCGCTGCTACACATTGAAGCATTATGAGTTCCTGCACTGCATAGGAAACATAGTCCATATCTGTCAGCTCTGTTAATTCTGCAAGGCACAAACCCTTGTGTTTGAGGTAGTCCTAAAGACAGAACTGCCAGTTATAGAATATATAAAATCTGTTGTCACAGCAATGGTGAACAATCCTAACTTGGATTCTTACAGGAGTGAGTCAGAAGCTGTGGTATGTCTGTGAGATACAGTAAACATGGAATTCCTTGGCCACTTGTGAGAGTTCCTATCAGGCAGGCATGTTTTGTAGGGAAAAGGGCATTTATACCCAACAATGGTTTTGTACTGTGTCATATTATTCTGTTCCATTTCTCTACAAAAGCTCGATTTTAAGTAATGATAGTATGACTAGTGAAATCACCTCTTTGTAGGTTTACCACTTCAAACAAAGGAAGTATCTTTACTTTATCCGCTTTGCTGTATTTATAAAATTATTCTAATCTGTGTTTGGCTGTTCTTAATTGATGATTGCATAGAGAGGGTGATAGAATAATGTCCAAATTGTTATCTTTAGCTTTATGGAGCATTTCCGCCTCCATAATTATAAAAAATGGAATATCTCTGCTAGAGTAAGAGAAACAGTAATTTCAGTTTGTTCATTAGAAGAGATGCAGTCTAGGTAATGACTTTTTAAAAACCCCCACACTGCTGTTGTTTGAAAAATTTTAAGCATATTTGCAGTATTTGTATAAGCTGTTTTTATTTCCCTCCCCTTTAGACCAACATATGATGACATGCCACTCCCCGTCACTCTGGAGGCTCCTAGGATTTCTTGCCTGTCCTCAGAAGAGATGCAGAAAAAGAGGAATAGTGAGAAACAGGAGATTTCCAGAAAAGACCAGGAGTCCATTCATGAAGTAGGCTCTTCTGTTCCATGCCTGTCTCATGAGGACACAAAGAAAACTTTTGTTACACAAGCAGGTTTTCAAAAACTTCAAAGAGGCCAGGAACGTGTTCCAGGAATATCCCAGCAGTCTATTGGCATTTGTAGTGATAAGAAATGGGTAACTCTGAAAAATGCTCGAATTGCAAATCATAGCCATGAAGGTCAGTTTACAACTGTGAGCCCTGTACCTCAGCAGTTTTCTCTCAGTCCTACAAGCCACAGTTCCTCTGTTAAGCCTAAAACAGGAAAAAATGTTAGGGATTTGGCAGCATCAAATCCACTGCTGCATAACAGATGTGATGGAAGAGCAATGGAGGTGTGCAATAGTGATGTGTTATTGAACCCACGCCTGAATCCTGCTCCAGCACCGGTTCACCCAAAACGCCCTTCAGTTCCTCATCAGAATCCTACATGCAGCCACAGCAATTCTTCCTTTATTACCTCAGGTCAATCTCTCTCAAAGCGAGATAGTTTACGAACTCAGGATGAAACTTTGGTGTCTGATCTCCGTCTCAGGGATACTGTGGGTATCAGCAGCTCCCTAGATCTTGGGACATCCCCACAACTAGCAAGATGCAAAGACATGAAGACAAACAGAGGTGATGAAAGTTCATTGGATGAAACTATTGAAGATGTAATTTTGAAATACTGCCATGAAACTACACCTGAAGAAATTTATTTCAAAGAAGAGAATGATCCCAGTGTACCTTTTTCATCACTTCTGGACCATACTAATTTAGAGGGCTCTGACATGAGTTTTGACTGTGATGCACCAATACAGGTAGGAACAGATTTACCCAAAGCAGCTATAAAAGATATAGAATTCCTGAAAGAGGTCAAAGTATGTTTGCAAGATAAAAACTATGGAACACAGCTCTCTTCTGTTTTAAAAACTGAATCATTAGAGAAAGTAGAAGCAGTGAAACAGGATGTCGTAGTTCATACCGAAGAACCAGTTCTTCCAGCCCTGCCTCACGTGCCTCCTTCTTTTGTGGGAAAAACTTGGTCTCAAATAATGTATGAAGATGATATAAAAATTGAAGAACTTGTGCGTGATTTCAGGGAAGGTCGTTTTCGTTGCTACTTTAACAGTGAATCCTCAGCCAACTGTACAGGGAAGAGAATGAAGAAAAAAAAGCAGAAGGATGAAAAAAGGATCAATATTATTGAGGGTAATAGAACAGAAAATGCACCAGTTAAAGCATTGCCAGAATTAAATGATGCTTTAAGTGGTGGCTCTGATTTTGATAACCCATCTTTAGCCTCAGATACACTATGCAACCCACAAATTGTGAAAATGCCTAGGAAAAGGACATGGCGCCTGGCTTCAAGGTGTCAGGTGGTTAAAGTCAGCCATGGCACCCAAACAAGTCCGCTGAACTACCCTGTAGCAAAAAGGAAAATGTCTAGAAGAGAATCTGATCCAGCTGAACAGAAAGCAAGCATTGCATGGCTGGAGAATGAAAAAACTCCAAACATGAAAACTAGACTATGTGCCCTTAAGCTTCCAGAGTCCTACAGCAAGATCATGAGTCCTGTACAGCCCAAGACAGTGGTGTATGTACTCTCATGCCCAGAGGTAAAACAGTGCAAAGGTAAATCTATAGATATTCCCAAAATGAGGAAAAATCATCACTCCACAGATAGCAAGGACTCTGTAAGGTATAAATACAAACAGTGTTCTCTCAAATATTATGACCCACTGACAAATCGAATTCTGAAAACGCCTCCCAAGAGTACAGTTGGAGAAAATGCCAAAAAGCCCTCTCATGTTCGACAGCTTTTCAGAAGTCTCAGCTTTGATGCAAACATGAAGAAACTAGCTGATACACAGAGAGAAAGCATGCCATCAAAGTCACTCAATAGGTCAGACTTCTGTAGTTCTTCTCCAGCATCTTTCCTGCCAGATCAAGATAAAGGGAATGATGCAGCCTCAAGTCAAAAGGCAGACGGACCTTCTGTTTCCACAGACAGAACAGATTGTCTTGTATCTGAGAACTCTTTTAAGCACCTAATCATTTCACCTTTGAACTCTGTGATAGAAGGAGACTATAGATTAATTCCATTTAATAGAATTACCAAAACTCCTCTGACCTCCATCAGGAGTGAGTGGTTAGAGAGAGAGACTCCAAAAGCAATATGGACAAAAAAAGAAGGCACTAATAAAGAACCAGTTTTTTCCAGAAAGGCTGCAGGGTCTAAGTCTGTCAGATGCACTATTGGGAGGAGAGGAAACAGAGTAACCACAGGCAAACAAACGTCCAGAACTAAAAAACAGCCGAAAGAGGGGATGAGAAGACAACTTCAGCCTTGTGCCCAGAAGTCTGATTTCTCCATCCATAGGTACCAGACAAGGAAAACTACAGTGGGAAAGCACCCTAAGAAAGAAAAACCTGATGCTAAAAAATTAAAGGTGAGGAGGAAACCAAAAAGGGCCTTTCTTAACTCAACAGTTGTAACAGGGATTCCTGAAAAAAGGCAGAAAGTCACATCAGAATCTTTTCCCAAGAAACCAGAGCAAGCTTCCTCCAAAGTCAGGAACTGGGAAGTAAGTGGAGATCGGGGTCATCTTGGCACTGTGAGCCGGCCCTCTAGAAGAACTTCTGCTGTACCAGTACTTCGAAACTGTCTTGTTCTACCAGGTGAGAGCTAGCTACCAAAAGAACTTTTTTTTTTCTGTTTTTTTATAGCCAGCACCTGGAAGAAGGAAGGGGAAAAAAATGAGGTCATAGACAACGCAGTTGAAATGCTAGAGCTCCAGAAAGCACCAAGCCAGTCTCATGTGAAACAAATACAACTGTAAACTCAGCTCTTGTTCCTGGAATATGAGGACACAATATATTGCACTGTTCTACTGTGTAAAGCTGCAGAACTTGTGGATTTTATTTAAAAGCACGTAGAATCATATTTACTAGTCTTCACCTGTACATCAGCAAAATGACCTGGAATGGTATCATATTGTTCTTATGGTATTATCAGTGCGTAACAGTGCACTATAATAAGGTAATTTAGAAGCTGTGTTAATTAATTGTGCCTATTTTGATTTTTTCACATAATTCTAAAGTGCAGAAGATGACTCAGTTGCTATGCTAGAAATTTAATGAAGATACATCAATTGGGGCTGAACTCTGTGTATGTATTTTGTGTTTGTGTATATGTGCACCTTCTTCAACACATAATATATACTTGCCTGTGGAATGGCATTAAAATTAATACAGTATGATACAATTCAGATCAATTCAGTGCTTTCTTGAAATGAAATATAATTTTACACATTTTGTATTGACTTCTTTGTTCCTGAAACCATGTCTAAAGCATTTTTTTTGGACTAAAAGTCACTGTGGGCTCTCACCAAGCAATAATGGACCTTGCTGGTAAGGAAATATGTCTCCTTAGGGGACTGTTCAAATGGTGGTGGCTGAAGTGAAATCTCAAATTCTAAAAGAAATATAGGATTAGGTTTGGGGTTTTTTTTGTTTGTTTTTAATAGCTTATTGATTAAGCTTGTAGGTGAATTTCACATTCCTTAGTGACGGGGATGGAAAAGTTATAATGCGAACAAATAGCAGTAAGTTGTTTTAGAATGTCAGACTTGAGTTTGGGGTTCTGTGCTTTTCTGTCTTTATTTGGTGTAGTGTTGGTTAAATTTTTACGGACTAGAGTTCAAACTTCCTTTCTAAACTTTCAGTAAAATATTTAAATAAACCTAACACAGCATCCATCTAAATGTATTAGAGAAAGCTCACCTTCTCTCCTCCAGCGATGACGACGGATGGAAGCTGTTGTAATAGCACTCCGAGAAATTCTTGGCACTGTTGGAGTAACTNAATTATGCTCCATAGAGATTCATGTTTGGCCACTGATGTTCCATCTAGTATGGTTTTATGGCAAAAAACCCCAAACCCATGAGGTTTTAGCTTAGTTTTCTTTCTTTTTTTCATAGTTGTTATGATGACAGTTTATTTAATGTGGTTAGGAGACATAAAGCTAGTCTTACGAGTGTTTCTGTGCTTTAAAACCCAAGATTAATCGTTCATTTATAGCAAATTAAGCATGTAGTTAAACATCATCATAATCCAAGCTTTGGTTTTCAAATCTTCAATTTGATCTATATTATAATCTATTTTGCCTTGAAGGCCTTCATAAATTCTCTAGTGGTACAATACATTTTTCAGAAAACACAAGAAAATCATGGTAAAGACCAGACCCTGCTATCTCTGGCATTGATTATATTTGTGCATTTTCCCCTCAGGAAACAAAACCATTCTTGATTCTTCATTCACTTCTTTCTGAAGTGTCAAAGGTCACAGATTTGGACTGAGATAAAGGTGGACTTGGAATTTATTTATTTTAATATACAGTATCTGAAGGAAATATAAAAGCTGTCATCATAAACCACATTCAGAGAATATTTTGGGAATCTTTTTAAAGTATATGCATATTTTCCAAGATAAATAAAAGATGTGCATGTGTCAGCTGCAAAGTTCCTTTACAAGTCAAATATGGTCTGACAGATTTTTTTATTTGTTTTAATTTATTTTATTTTTTATATAAAAGTTGATTTCTGTGGATGAATTTTCTTCTGGTTGTCAGTAGACACAGAATCTTATGACTGTATTGCAAGTCACTGGAATATGAAGGGCTATAATATAAATTCTTATAGCCCTCAACTAATTGTGCCTGTATAATTTAGTATTTTGTCTAATATAAAACTGATGTTTTTAAAGCAAAGTTTTAAAGGAATGGTTTTTATAGAAAGGCTAATTTTTAGATAAAGCAAAAGAAGATTTTTAAATAAAGTTTCTTTTAAAGCAAAGCTTTAACTATAGATAAGTCCCATTCTAACATATTTTTATGATACAGGAATGTTTTCCTATCTAACTTCATCCATCTTATTTTTCACAGTATTTCACATGTGAAAAGCATGAATTATTTTGTGTGTAAGTTTTAATGCACATTGTACTTTAAGAACACTAGTATATATTTGTTTAGAGTCTAAATACTGTTCTCCATACTCATTTATTGTACATTTGTCTTACTCCAGTGCACAACTTTTCCTTGAAATCTTGAGTAATAAAAATGTGTTGAGGACTATAAAATGACTAATATTTTTAGACTGTAATGTGGTGGTTTTTTTTTTTTATAATAGACCCTCTTATCAGGGTGGGTTTTTTAGAGGGAAAATGTTATATTTAAATAAAAGTGTGAGTAGCTATATATTTTCCTTTAAAAAAATAGAAAAATAAAAAAAGTATGAAATGTAAGAATTTATTAGAAGAATAAGACTTGAGGTACAAGTCTGGAAACATTTCTGTGGTTGACATTGTCAAAATAAGTTTTACTGTAGGCTTGGATGTTAATCTGTGCCTTGCTTCTGAGTGTTCAGAAACCTCTTCTGTGCATGCTCAATGACCACTAGGAAAAAGAGGAAAGGCTGTGATATGAGAAGTAAATGCAGAAACTGCTTTGGAAAGAGAATTATGAACATATTTGCAAAACAAAATATTGCAAAGGTACTCAATAACATGTGCAAGAAGTAGAAAATTCTGGGGTCTTGAGAGATAGGCAAGCACTTTCCTGTTAGATAAGTCATACAATTTCTGCCCTCAGGGGATAGAACATTGTTTCATTAGCAGCATGGCTGATACTTCAAAACATGATTGAGAAGTCTACACAAATGGCAAACTTGAGAACTGAAATACTTTCTCTCTGAAATTGGTGGGCAGGTTGGTTGTTTTTGAGTGATACTTCTTGTTTCTATTTTTGTTTGTGTTTCTTTTTTCCTTTAGTGTTTTCTTTTTTTGTGGGGGGAAGACTGATCCTTTTAATGTTAGTGGACAAAGATGTTTTCTCAGTATGTTTCCATGTCTTAATATAGAGAACCAAGAAAAGAGCTAGAGTAGAGAGGAATAAAGTCATGCTTTTTTAATTAAATTGGGAGCAGTTAGAACCAGTACCTTCTTTAATAGTTGAGAAAAATGTTACCATGCCTTCTTCATACATATGCCATTTTGACCTGTAAGTTTGTGGTTTTTATTATGAATTTCATAATTTTAAAAAAGTTTCTCCCCACATAAAGTACTCATTCAGCCTTTCAAAACAGTCTTATTCTAAGGAGATAGATTTTTATTATTCACTAGTATTGTGAACCATGAGTGTGACCCAGTCATATTGTGCCAGGTGCTAGCCAGATTAAATAGCACTCCCCAAAACTTTAGATATCTGACACTTGCACCTCACAGTCCTTCAGTTAATTTTCTGATAGGATTTTTTGCTCTCTTGTTCTTTCTGACAGGTTTGTATCCAATGTTCTTGTAATTGTGTTATGAAAATACTCCTCTCTGGGAGTCAGATAAATGAGGTTTATAATGATCCTATGGCTTCATCTGAAGTTGTGTTTAAGTTTCATGCTGAATTTGTGCCCAAATGAGGCTGTGTTTTGTGGTTTTTATGTTCTTGTTATTGATAATATATTTTGCAATAATTTTGCTTGATGTTGTAATTTTTTTATCTGCTTCTTTATCTCCTCTGTCTGTGGTCATTTGACACAATGTGGTTTTGTAAGGATACAGCGATACTACAGACTCATCCAGTGTTGTTTCTGGATGTTCTTTCTCTGTATCTTCTGCTCATTTTATTTCAGATTTATTGTTTTTCTCAGTCATGTATTTGGATTTCTTTTTTTATGTTGTAAAGAGCTAAATTTGAGGGCAGTATGTTCTGTTTGGAAGTAAATCAGTGACAGGTGACAGAAGAGGATGTTGTCCCAGTCTGAAGTGCAGAGGGCAGGTTGGCACAGGTGCTCCTGTTCTTGGGTGTCTGCTTTACTTAACTGAATAGTGTGAAATAGGAGTGGGATGATGATTCTTGATTCCTTTGCTGGTCTTCCTTTTTTTTTCCCCTTAGGGTCACTCTGCCTGAGAACAAAGTAATCTGAACTCATTCTGGAAATAAAGGTTTTTCAGCTTTTGGTGTTTTGGGGACAGATAGGAAAAGTAAAATGTATGTCTCTCACTAATCTAACTAAAATAACTGAATTTTTGTCCTTAATGTTTTATCTGCTGATTTACAGCATTCCTGATAATATTTTTGAAAAAAAATTTGTAATAGCATAGTTCTGAGCATGCCCAGAAGCAAAGGTTTTGTTCCTTGTTTGTTTAGCAGTTATAAATTCATTCATTCCTTCAGCAGAACAAATCTTGTTTTAATAAAATAAAGACTGAATATGTGCTTTTGGAGTTTCTTTATTCTTGAAGTGGAATTTACCTTGAAGCTGTTTGCTATAATTTGTTGTGGAAAGAACACCACTGAATGCTATGGAATAAGCTACTACTATGAAGGCAGACAGTCGTAATTTAAACAACTGTTCACAATGGTGTGATATCTTGACTCAGTGAAGCCAAGATTCATCCTATTCTGTGCCAGCTGAAGCAATGACACCCTAGGATGGTATTGAAAAGATGACAGATATATTTAAAATGTCTAACTTCATTTTGGCAGCATGAAACTGAGAAGCCCCAACCACATGGCAAGCCAGATCCCTGCAGGGTTTACTCATTTTTTGAGAATGTGCACTTACTATGTGAGGGCAGGGGCTGGAAGTATTAAGCAGCTTTCTACTTTATGCAAAACAGTTTGGCATCTGTAATCATAGACCAAATTAACGCAGGCAGAACTCTCTTCAAAACTGTGCAACAATACTTCTAAGGGTATGGTAAGCAGATTACTAAATTTGGTAGATATTTGCCGTTTGTAGCATGGCTGTTTAAACCAGTGTGATCTTTTGCAGGAGCAATGCACACAGATGTGTCAGATGGCTGAGAGGCAGAAGGATGTGATTTCCTGAGGCTTTAGTAAGTCATAAAATTTCAGGACACACTTTGCAGTTTTCAGTCCATACTCTAGAATAGCCATGTATTATGTAGTTGGCTGAATGAGGTCAATACTGTGCTATCAAATAATGATTAACTAAAGAAATAATTGTTCAACTATCTAAACTTGGAGTTGCAGACATGATACTATAACCAAAGTTTAAGTCAGGTGATTGCCCTTTCATGGGAAATAAAAGCAATTAACAATAGACTTAAAGAGTGTATAAGGGAGATCCAGTCCAAATTGGTGTGTTCGAGAGTTATGATGGAATTAATAGCATAGTTTTAGTTGGCTTGGGATTCACTGGAGTAATTAGTATTATAATTATTGTGTTTTGATGGTTCTGGGAGTCATAATTATTTTCTTGGAGTGCAGAAGCATTTCTTATGAAACGTACAAACGCATCATTACTGCAGTTTGTGATTTAACAGTTTTAGCACTTCTAAACTTAGGTTCTCTTTTGTCAGTGTTCTATGCTTAAGGAAAATTGAAAAACAGCTTTTCCCAAATACTGGGATTCATAAGCAGGTTTTTCAGTATCACACATCCTCAAATATAATTGTATTTCAATGTTTTAAAGCTGGTCAGCTTCTTGTATTTGCTGTGTCATACTGCATTAATGTTGGCATCTGACAATGTTGGTTATAGCTTACTGAGTTATGATTAATATTGTGCAAAAAGTTGCAGAATCAAAATGCGCCCTTGCTAGCTCATGCAGAGTGTTTCAATACTGTGCTGGCCTGGAGATTATGCTGTAAGAATGAACAAAGATGAAGCTGTGGATGCAAGGCATGTGTATGGCTTAGTTTTTATTACACTGAAATTTTAAGATGAAGAGGGAGGTAGAAGTGATGCATAAGACTTAAATATGTATTTTAGATTGGAACTAGATCAATGAATATTCAGCTTTGGGGGGTTTTTGTTTTGTTTTGTTTTTTTAGTGTTTATTTTATCTGAACCTTGGAAAACAGTTGTCAAAATCCATCTACTCCTGTAGTGGTGCAGCTCAGAGTCTTATCACTCCCTCCTCTGGTATGTTACTTTTATTTGCTTAATGCATGGATAATACTTCTCTTTACTGCTTCTTCTTTCATACTTTCAGCCACTGGTAAGAGGGGAGAAATGTTTATAAAAAAGATTGGGCATGTACATCCTTTTCAAGGCTAAAGAGAAAAGTTGTAAGGCAGTACATGGCTACCAGCAGATTTCTCCACATGCCAAAAGGAGTTCTGTTAAAATTCAGGTCTAATGCTAAGTAATAAATCAGTTGCCCAAATGATGATAGAAACACTTTTCATTTTATTAGCATTATATGCAGTCTGCATATAATTAAAAGCAAACATAATGGCTTTTTGGTGACAGTTATTTAATGGATTTCTAAATGTGTCTAGTGCTTTAATTTTTCTATCTGTTCTAGCAAATTGTCATTTCCTGAGTTATTGCCAACACACTCTAGTTCTGATTGACTCTGGAGTCAGGGTAATAATGGAGTAAAAGTCAGCATATTTTTACCTACCACAATTAGTTACTGTTCATACAGCACTTTCTGTGGATGTAAAGAACTCTTAAGTGTTTAATATTATCAAGAATTATCTTCTGTATTATTCTTATTTTAGACATTAGTGTTAAATGTATTTTTAAAAATGCATGGATACATTTGTATTTTTGTGAATATAAATGTATATTTGTCATTCATAAGCACACTTTTTTATTTTTAGAGCTCAAAGGAGAGCACTAATGAAATAGTATTTTACGTTTTTTTATTTCCAATTATACAGAGACTATTCACTTTTTCTGTGCTTAGCAAATTTCTACTTTTCCTCCCTCACTCTCCACCATTTAAAAATAAGAATTAATCTGCAATGCAGAGTTCTCCATCTTTATTTTCTCAGAGTAGGGTGTGATGAGTGTCATTCAGCTGTATCATGAAGATGGTTTTATGTAATTTTGTAGTTATTGCATATGCCTTCAGAACTACCTCTGCCTTTTCATGGAAGCTATAAAGGGGAACCAAGCATCTCTGTCTGGCCCTTGTCCTTTTGTCTTGTTTTATTGCCCACCCCATCCTTCTTGAGTTCCCTATGCAGCCAGTGGGTCAGCTCTCCTCATATCCTTTATTTCATTGAGCTCTACAGTATGTTGGAAAACAACCATTTTTAATTCATAGGAAAAAATGAGTCAAAATAATTTTCAACCAGTTTTTTCCTGTAAGAGACTCACGTTCTAGTGCATGTGTGGGGAAACAACAAAAATCTGACTTATACTTTGGCAAGCCTTGTGTTCCCACCATGTCCCCTAAGCTCAGAGAAGTGCAGTAAGGGCTGAGGTTGGCAGGCACCTCTGGTGTCCATCTGCTCCAATCCCCTGCTCACAGCAGGCTCAGCTGGAGCAGGCTGCTCAGGGCCAGCCACATCCTGCACATTCTGAGCATCTCCAAGCACGGACATTCCACATCCCATTGCCTTTCTGGGCAAAGAAAGTTGGATGTGGATCTTATTTTGCAGTTTGAATATGTGAATTTAATAAATACAAAAGAAACTTTAGCATTGCTGTATCTGTTCCAGTTGAGGGAGGGCAATGGGACATCAACCCAGTAGTTACAGCCCACATCATCTAAGAGCTAACTTCTGTCATCAGCAAGCTCCTGTCAGTTCAAGGGAACCTAATTCTGAGCTGTATCTGAAATCTGTAACATTCTGTGCTGATTCAGAGCCAGAGTATATTCAGAGCAGGTATAGCAGAATATTCATCCGTGTGGTTGGGCTGAAATCGCTTGGTGTCAACACAAAGACCTTCATTCAGTGCCAGGGAGGAGCCTGGGTCAGGTCCCAAGCATGATGTGCCATTCCCTGAGGTATCTAGTCCACTATTCCTACTCCAAGAATATTTGTTCATTTTACTTAAGTATATTAATTGTTTTGGTACACAGTTATCAGTAGAGGAAAAGCTTTGCAACTATAGCACACAGTAATTTCACCATGAGTCTACCTGCCTAACCCAAGAAGTTGAGTTGCATTACAGTTTCTTACCTGCTGCTTCCAGTTAAGGATCTATTTGGCTTGCTTTTCTTCAGTGGCTTACATGTTGGATGGTGTAGCATCAAAGAGCACTTCCTATCTCTGCCTGGAGCCAAAATGCTAATTCTTCCTGTGTTCTTAACTGGTGCTTTGATAGTGTGTATCACAGCACAGGGGCTGCACAGCCGGGCTGCCAGCCTGTGTTCTCCTCGCAGCTGTGCAGCTGCTCCAGGCAAGCTAACTATAGCTCTGTTTTTGTGAGTGGCATGTCAAAGCCATCGATTTATAAACCAAATTAGAAAATGCCTTGGAACTGTAATTTTTCTTTCAGGCTTCACTTCTAGCTATCCAGAAGCTCAGTATTCCATATACATAGATTTGGCTATAAAATTTGAACTTTTCTGAAAAATAAAAGATAATGTATTGAAAAAAGCCAAAACAAAAAAAACCCTGTTAAATTATTAAATTTTGGAAAATAGATAGCAGTCAAAAATCATTTAAAAATGTTTTTATACTTTCCCTGTAAGATGAATCATGAAGGATGTGCAGAGGCACTAATAAAATTACTCATATTTATTTTTTCAGTTTTTCATTATTTCCAATTAGTTGTTTATCTTGAAAGTATTTCTTAGTAAGAAACTGATATTATGCTTGTTTTAAAGGCTAGGAAAAAATGAGGTAAGGTAAAATGCTTGAGAGAAACATTTTAAACATGCTTACTAGTTTTGACCTCCTTCAGTTTCAAATCAAAATGCATGCTGACTAATGCTGGAAGTTTGTAATGGTCTGGATGCTGGTCCAAGTATTTGCTTAGTTTTTATGACATCAGGGCCTAGGTAACCTGAAATGAATATCAATAAAAATGGCATTCAACATAAATGGAGATCCTTGATCATATGGGGTTAAGCAACCTTCCCAAATCCATGAAAGAAACACAAACCCTCCAATTCTTTCTGACTTATAGATCAACATATCAGTATTGGAAGGACTCAATTTTTCTTACTACTTTGTAGGGGCCTGGGTAAAGTTGTGGAATTTAGATCTGGATTACACAGGCTGAACTACAGTAAGGCCTGTGGATAATATTTCAGTCTGTAAGCAGCCAACCTTTTTCTCTGCAGAGCCATCCTCTGAACCTGAGAGTAGGACAGCATGAGGAGCCAGTAGACTATAGTTACCCGTAGGGGTAGGTGATGTTAGGAGTCCATGCACATGGTTCTGGAAGGGTTTTCTGCATTAAATAATAGACTTCTCTCACTGATTAATCTCCTATAACTAAGCATTTTCTTTTAAATATAAACGGCTCTGTGCCACTTTTAGAACACTTGGATTACTTTGTTAAATTATTAACCAGTTTTTATCGTTGGTAGGGGAGTTTTTGGAGAAATTAGAGCAAGATCTTACTCACTGGTTATTTTTAAAATGTGCCAGTGTGAAGGCTTGTACTTGTGACAAGGCTCATGAAGCCTAACAGACCTGTTGTACAGATTTTAAAGGAATTACAAAAATTAGAGATAGAACACATTCTTTTTAGGCATAAACCCCCATCCAGGTTTGATGCTTGCAGTGTATTTGATATTCTGCTTCTGAAACCAGTGGATGTTGAGGCTATTTAGCAGCTCTTGGTAAGTTCTTATTATATTTCAGGATACGGCTAGTAGGCTGTGAGTATTGAAGCAAGGGGAAAACTGGTATTTAAATCTTAATTTACTGATAAGTATTTTCTGCCTTGACACATGAGTTGGCAGTAGGCTGTATGTCATCTTCTTTCTTTTCTGCTTTTTCTATCACTTGCAATAGAGGCTGCAGGTAGAGAAGCACTGAGATCTTGTTTTGCCTGAAGGCCTGACGGGAGAGAACTCCAGCTGTAGGTGCATAGCTAAGTGGATTACTGTTAATTAAATATTTGGAAGTCCTTACTCCCAAATTCTCCATGATTTACCTGGAGGATACTAATGTACCTGTTATCCATAAATTCCAAATTCTGGGCTAGTGGAGTGTGGTCAGGCATGAAGAAGTCTCTATAATGATGTCTGCCAGATCCTGAGCAGCTCAGCTTCTGGACTGAAGAGACATAGGCTCTTCCAGAGCTGTAGCTCCATCCTCTTTGGTAGGCAACTGAAAACAAAACAAGTCTGTTTTGCTTCAAACTGTAATGAAACATAATGCAAGAATATATCAAAATCCACCAGAAAAATGGAATTACTTTTCTGCAGAGTGCAACTTGTGTGTTGTAACCGAAAATATTTTGGTGAAGGATGGTGTAACAATTTAGAGTTGAGAGAACGTGGGTGTCTCTTCCTCCAAAACTCTACAGCATTACTTTTTCCAAATAAATTTAGAAGTCCCTGTTTTACATTTTACATGCCTGTTCCAATTTTCCTATTCAGCAGGTTAATCGTGAAAGTATGCTGAAAAAATATGGATGTCATGAAGGTGGTTTGTGAAATCTCTGAGAACTTGCATTACATGGCCATTTTAAACTAGTGTCAGTGTGCCCAAAATTAAAAGTTAGGATTCAATAACATCATTTTCAATGTTTTATTGTATTTCCTGTGTTGTATTTCCACCTTTCCTCTTTGCACTGTGCAAAACCAGATTTTATTTTCAGTGGAAAATTACTAAATTTCCATTTATGCTTTGTGTTGTTTATATAGCAAAATGCTCTTCTGACATTGGCAAGGCATATTCAGCAGATGGCTGGGGAGAGTCTAATCCTCTCCCTCCTGGCACAAGGAATGCTAATTACTATGTGCCTTGAGCAAAGAGCCTTCTAGATATTCAGCCGCCTTTCCTATTGGGGCAGAAATGTCTGCTGGAGAATGTAATGGAAAGATCTCCATGTAAATTCCTTGAGGACATCTTTACTGTAAAAATTAAAAAAAAAAAAAAAAAGTAAGAAGTCTACTATCTCCAGATGTCAGATGGAAAAGTAACAGGCCTTGCTGGCAGCCTAATGCAGATCATACCACGGATTCATGCTGGGTGGAGCTTGGGCTTGGCAGGATAACTGGGCAGAGATTACAACTGCTTTCATCAAAGCAGAATCAGTTTTCAGGAGTGGCAGCAAAGGATATCTCTGTCTCCTTCTGACACAGCCATCTGAGACCTGTGATGTAGGTAGGAGGGTTACCAGATGAGTATTTGGCACTTCTTGTCTCATTATTTGCAGTTTCATTTAACTGACGGTGAAGCATTGCAGCAGAGCCAGAAAGAGGTCAGAAAAAACTGCTTGCTGGAAGAGGGAAAAATCATTCCATGAAACCTGAGACATTCCACCATGAAAGTAACCTAGAGAGCTCAGGTCCTTCCAGAGCTGTACAAACAGGGAAGGCATCGCCAGTGCTGATCCAAGGTCCTTGTTTGCAGCTGCCTCATTTCCAACAGCAACATGACAGGTAGCCAAGGGATGAAAAAGACAAAAGGAGGCAGTGCTTGCCCTAGCACCTGCTGAGACCTGTCTGTCCTTGCCCAACTCCTGCCTTTACTGAGCCCTTGTCTGCCCCTGCCCCCCCACTCAGCATGGCAGTGAGTGTGAAAGGTGACCTGGCTGCAGCAGCGATGCTGCTGTGGGGCTGCTCCTGCCTGATCTGGTGGGGAGCAGGGAAATTCAGAGAGGTGCTGACTGGCATCTTCACTGGCAGTGAGATTTTCTCCAAAGAAAAGCCTGAGGATGGCCATGGGCCAGAGAAGGAGCCCAGTGCCTGACCCATGTGCCTACCTGTGTGTGGTGGGAGCATTCTGGGCTGGTGGGAGAGAGCCAATCACCCAAGGGCCTCCTTTGTCTTTTTGTATTTCCAGCAAAGGCCTTCAGACCCAAAGCATGCAGGTCTTGGGTGGGGTGTTTAGCACTTTTCTCTGTGCATCCTCAGTCTTTTACTCAGGAACTTTCTCTGCCAAACTGATTCTCCCCAAATATGCCTGTCCCCAGAATGTTGATAGCACTTTTCAACCCAGCATCTGGAGCTCCTCTGTGGCAATGGGCCAGCTGGGAGAATCACCCTGCTCACAGTTTACATGGGCAATACTGACATGGTCTGGCTGGTATGGTGGCATCAGCCAAAAGAAACCCCAAAGGAAGATTATTCATTATCCAATACCTGTGCTTTTTAGAAGTTAAAGTTGTTACCACCTGCTATTTACCATCTTAATACTCTAACATACCAGCTGCTAAAGCTTCTGTGCTGACTCTTTTACTTGCCCCTCAAGATGTCATTTCTGCTCACAGCAATGTCTGGGGTCATTGCTCCTGGCCTGTGTCACTGCTGCTGGGAGCCCTGCAAGGTCCAGTGCCAGAACTGCACTGGGAGCAGCTGGGAGGCAAATGGGGCAGTCCAAGCTGTGGTAACAAGCTGGCAAATATGCTATCTGCACACCCCTGCTATGTGAGCACATTATTTCCTCAGTGACCTAGTTTTATGAATAAAAAAGTCTTCCCTCTTCATAACTACAGTAACAGAGAGTTTTTTTAATGTTTGCCACTATAAAGGAAAGGTTACTGTGTCTTAATTTTACTAGGTTGCTTTAAAACCGATAAGATTTTATGGAAGTTGGGACATGGCTTGTGATCAGCTGTCAGTTCTATGTGCACGCTTCTTCAAGAAATGAGTCTGTAGGGATGACTCAGGCTTGGCAACAAAAGATGTTCCCTCTGTAGAACAGTTACCTCTGAAAATGTAGGGCTGTTTCTTCATTGCTCTCTTGGAGAAGGGAGGGGATGATAAGATTGCTTGGATGATGATGATGAATATTTTAAATTTGAGCTCTCTGTTCAGCTGCATGACAGCTCATATCAGCCAAATAACATTTTCTACCCTGACTGGATAAGCACATTAGTGCTTCCAGTACAGAATCTAGTTTTGGCTCTACAACTGGTTGCCTTAACACATTTGTCTGTGACCAAAAGAGTTCCAGAAACCTGCATTTAAATGCCACTGGAAGACTATTTGTATCTTATCTAAGCCCAGACTGAGGGCTGTTACCATATGCCCGTATCTGTAAGGGCTGTTCTCAAAATAGAAATAAGTAAATTCACTTGAAAACCAGAGAGAGGGAGGTTTCAAGCATAACCAGTGCTCTTTTACACTGGTCTGGGTGCTGGGCTGCAGTGCAGATTGGGAAAGTCAGGTTTAAAGCAACTAGGCTCAACAAAATAAGGTCATTCTTTAGCTAGCATAAAACAGGCTGACATTTTGAATTGAACTATTGAGAGGTCAGACTTCCTGAAGCAGAAATAGAATTGGTGGGTTTCTTGTGATTGTTACTTAGCAAAATAATATAGCAAAAAAATATACTATAATTCTGATCACATTGATTTTAGCTAGGAATTATTTTATTATTTTATTACAGTGATGCTCCTTGTCCACATCCATTCAGCTACTATTATTTCCCTCTTAGAGTTTGTAGGTGGTATAATGTTTTGCTAAACTGTTGTATTGCTTAAACAGAGCCTGAATTAATGGATGGTAAAGGCTGTTCAAAAGCAGTTTTCTCTTCTACAAGAAAAGTCACTTTATCTGTAAGCAGAATGAGCAAAAAGAGATATTTTGTGCTCAGCAGGATCTTTTTGGTAAATGGAGGTTTCATGGATTATGCAACTGTGTTGGAGAGCACCATAAATATTGGGATGGGACTAAAATAATGTTTAAAAGAACCCCAAAACAGGCAGGAAAACACTGTCCAGTGAGAAAGGCCTTGAAATGCCTTTGGCCAGCAGAGGTCAGACTGTCCTTTAGACTGTGTAGTTAATCTACTTTGTACCTTTGGACATGTTCCCCTGCTCTTTAATGCTCCAATCCACCAAGCTCTGCCAGCTGAAGCATATTTTTTTATTTATTTAAGAAATTGTTTTGCAATCCAAGCTCCACATGCAGTATCAGCACATGAGAACCACAATAAAAAATTAAGGATAATTCAAGTTTCTCTGAAGTAAATACTTTACTTTGCAGTCCTATGATCCAAGTTTAGTGTACATATTTGATATGGGAATATTATTTGGTCTGAAATCCAATTTTGTCGGCAGTGAGATTCTTTTAAAATTTTGGGTTTTGTTTAGGTACTTGATGCTTGCAATGTTTTGATTATCAGCAAACTGGTCCTTTTCAGCTACAAGTAGGAACAGCTAATTTTCTGGAGTTGCTTGCAGTAAGCAAATATTTTCTGCTGCAAGTTAATGCATTGCTATGGTTTTCTTAATATTTATGTGAAATTCTTTAACTGTGATACTGTAGATGGTACAACTAAACCTGAATTATAGGTATGGACTGCTTTTGGTGGCATCTATCTTTGAGCAGTGGGCACTTGTGTACACAGACAACTGTGCCATGCCCCTTGTGCTCAAAAAATTGTTCTGGCATCATTGTACATTGAAGCCTTTGGTTTCTCAAGGCAATAACCTTGAGAAAAGAAGCAACTTTCTTCATTATTTATGGGGCTTTTGGTGTCCACATGTAAAAAGTGGGATGAAGAAATGAGAAACTGAAAGGTGGTTAATGTTGGAGCATTTCTTAGTCATAAGATATAGATGAAATTTAAGAGAGAAAAGCAAATTAATTGATTCCTCATAAGAAGCAATTTTGTAAATATAATAGAAAAAGTTATTTTTGAACTATGGGTTTTGAATAATAAACCTGTTCTTGGTAGTGGGGAGTATAGGAAAAACAGCACTTTTTCAATCATGTATGCTACAAAGATACTCCATGCAGGATAAAATAATTTATTTTACTGCTTTAATTTCCAAGGATGTCTTAAAAAACATGCTACATTTCCATAGTAACAACAAATAATAATGTGTGTTTAAACTTGTGGTTAACTAGTGGGACAAGCAATTCCAGAAAACCATGGGGAACATATGCTTATAGAGAAATAATAAGATCTTTGAAGGGTGACTAAGTGTGAGTTCATGTGGGTGAAAGGAAAAATGAAAGCAGCGGGGTAAAGGACATAATTTCACATCCCCCAGGAGTGGGTTCTTGACATGACAATCCACATGGGAGGGCTGTGTGTGGCTCCTGTGGGTGTGAAAGAGGAGTACCCTCTTTCATGCTTGTGAGGACTTTGGGGTTTTTTTATGCTCTAAAAATATGTGGCTGAGATTTTTGTCCAGAAAATTAACATGAAGCCTGAGGGATGCATACTCCATTTGGGAAAGACTTTTTGGATTTTATTTGCATTTGTTCAAAGATGACAAAGCAGAAGAAGTAAACCCCTGAATTATCTGCTGCATTATGGCACTGCCAGCTTGAGTCTGGTAAAGCAGTAAAATATTGTTGGGTCACAATCTTTTCTGTGCTTTGAGAGATTGAAAATTCACTTGAGATTCCTTGAGAAGCAAGAAATTAATAGCAGAAATTATGCAAAATATTCACTGGGATCTGTGCATAATTTTGATGCAAGGTTGCAAAACAACTACATTAATGCTCTCTTTGACAGATGGGTCATGAGAATGACCAAATCTGTGACTAACCTCTAAGATTTTGGAATCCATAGGTCCAGAATGACTAGCAGGGAGAAGCTGAAAGAGGATTTTCTTTGGTTGTATATAAAACTTATAAGGAAATTAGAAGATCTTTGGTTTGGGGATCATAACATACCAAATCTGTGATCCATGTCCAATATTGCAAATTATTTTTGTGATAAAAAACATGTTTCAGTAACTCTTATGTGTTGGGGACACCCTAAGGCTTTAGTGCAACAATTTGATAATACCTTGCTCTGATTTTTCTTAAAAATTCAAACCATCACTCTAGAGAAATGATGGTTAAATGTTTTAGGCTCTTTAGGGGAATCAGTGCCAAAGCCTAGATACAGCATCAAATAGGAATCTTCTAGGATAGTGTGTTTCATGTCTGATTCATCCCTATGCCTAATTAGGAAAAGAGCAGGGAAACTGGTCCAAATTTGTCTATGATGAAAAAAAGGCAGGATGCCTAATTGGATATAACAGTTTCTGGATTTTTTTCCGCCTGTTTCGTAGAGCTACATTTTTTGGAAACACCAGGATTTTCCTCATGTGATGAACACTGCTGCTTCTCAGCATTTTTACCTACCTTTTATAGCATACTATGACAGCAGTGATGACAGCAGCAGCAGCAGCACAGGTGTGTCTCTTGAATGCAGGACTGTGTACCTGAGCAGCACCTCAGCACCTGCCAATTATTGAAGGAAGAATATTTTTATTTTGAGGTGAACATTAGAAAAACAACTGTAACACCTTTAAATTCTCTGTGTCCACACCCAGTGAGCCATCTTCCAAGCAGTAGTAGCTATAGATAGTAAGTTCCCTTTCCCAGTGAGGTTTAGTAGCTTAAGCTTGTGTTGTACTGGCATGGCCATATTCCTTCTGCTTCTCAGGCTAATGCAGCCTTTACTCTTTGGGGCCTCTCTGTGCTAGAAGATATTTTCAACTTCAGCCTCATGAAATTTTCACCTATCACTTGGGCTTAGATGCTTAAGCTTTGAGAGCCTGGTCCTTTCTACCAGTAGAGGGAATGAGCTATTAGTGCTAGTGTTGCCTCAGGAACAAAAAGGGGACACAAGAGCAAATGGGTTTCTGTTGGGCATGAATAAATTTAGTCTGGGAAGGAGGAGGATTCCTTAGTGATTCTAACCATGAGCTTCTGAAACAGCCTTCCAGTGGGAGTAGAAGGACAAACTCCCCAGCTACTCTGGAAGGCGATGTATGGAATGAACTGTGCAGTGGAATAGCCGGGGGCTGGACTTGATGATTCCAGAAATCCCTTGCAGTCCCCTTCTCCCCTATGCAAGTGTGTCAGGGAATGAGTGATGATATCATCCCTCCCCTTTCCAAAGCTGCACTGGAATAGCTGCAATCTAGCATTTTTAGAACCTACCACTTGGAAATGTTTGATCAGCTGTGGCAAGTGCTTGGGATGTAAACTCCATGTATTTATTTTGAAGGATATATAAATCAAAGTACATAGCTAAGTAACATTTCCCCTGCCACCCCATCTTACTTTCTTGACACTATTTTTACATTTTACCTCACAAGAGTGAAACAAGCTAGCAAGAAGCAGGCTGCTGTCACAGCCAGAGTTAGAAGCGCTTGCTTATTAGAAGAGCAGCCTTTTTTTTCTCCTGCTGGTGGCATATGTTTTACTTGCTAAGTATATCTGTAGCAGAGCAGTTGACAAATGTGTTCTAGGTAGCCTCATTGACCAGCATATTTCTGCTGCTGCTCTCTCTCTCATTAATAATTTGGACAATATGGTAAATAATTGGAGTTTTTAATATGAGAATGTTTCCATTGATGGCATAAACTTTCACTGCGGTGTCTTGTGCACAATTTCTTACATGCCGTTTCTTCAATGCTGCTGAGGAATCTTACTAAACAGCTTATAAAATCCTTTGGCTATGAAGGCTTAGTTAATTATACAGGGGGACACAGTGAATTAATTCTGAAATTAGTCTGGTACGTTTATTCAAAATAATTTTTTCTGCATCCAGAATTAATCCAGATTGATTTTAAGTTTTACCTGAATGCAATTTGAACTGCAATTAATAAAACCTCTGACCCATTTTCTATTAGCAGCACAACTGTGTTCCCTTTCCTTCTCTGCTGAACACTGGTAAGATATATTATTTTATCATTTTACTTTGTTCACTTGACCTTAACATTAACATTTCACAGTGTTAAGGGGAGAGGGCTGGCAAGTATATCCTAATTGCTGTGTATATTCTACCCTGGAGTGCTGAAACATACAGTACTAGCAAAAGAGTTCATTTGTCCACTACCACTGGTGAGCAGAGTTATTAATGAAGATATGCACACAGATGTCAGTAAATGAGTGACAGTTCTGAGGGAAAAGTGACATTTTTTTACTGTATTTTATTCTATAGTATTACTGTGTTTAAAGTAGTGTTGTGCCCAATATTGTACACAGTTCCACTATTGTACATAGATGGGGAAACTGTTTTTAGGACTCTGTTGAACCGTGAAATAGCAGGAGAAAGCTCTTCCTCTAAAGTGTATGAGGTTGAAGTAAAGGTGGAAAAATGAAGGGTAATAGAAACCCAGTTCTGTTAGATCTACATTTTGGAGAGTGATGTCTGCTTCTGAACAATTTAGAGTCAGTGCTCTGTTTCCTGAATCTGTCCTATGTATTTCTCACATTACTGTATCACTTAATGCTTTCCTGCCCCCTCAGTTACTGAAAAGTATTTAAAGAGGCTAAAATAAAGAGAATAAAAGCAGATTTTTCTGAGTAAATGCTGTGTTGCTGCTGCATTGTTAGGTGGTGGGATATGTAGTGAGAGAAGTAGCAATACAAAAAATTCTAACAGCAATGTTCTCTTTCACTCTACTTACTGAGGAGCTCTTTAAGAATAGCTGAACATGGAGAATTGGTGAGTATTCAAACATGAATGATTAAAACCAGTCATGCTAATGCAGTGTATTGTTCACTGCAATTACTAGGTTTCTTCTCAGTATAAATTATCCATACTTACACTGCATATGATACAAAGTAAAGAAATATGGGTGGCATGAAGTTTCAGTACAGCTTTGTCTTCACTGTTAACCCCTGTTGAGAAATAGAGAATGGCTACCACCCTCTTTTGCATGCAGATTACAGGTTGTGTGCATTAGTTAGTGCCAGCTAATGAGGTTCTATTGTTAAAAGTCCCCTGTGTAATTAGACTTGCAGCATGCTTGGTACCCCTCCTAGAGCTGTTAGATTTCTTCTGTTATTTACAGCATTGGCTGGGCTATTTGATAGTGCAAGGAAAAAGGAAATTTCTCTTAAGAGGAGTGTATCATTTTGTCCTGTGCATACAGCACTTAACACAGCAGGACCCTAGCTCGGCCTGCTGCTGCTGCTGCAGCAATGTGAGTAAATCTGAACCAGACTTGACTACTGCCCTTCTCTGCGAGCAGAGTTCAGCATTAGCTGCTTCTGCCATGTTGTTTGTGCTCTCTGCACCCCGTGGTATTTACCTTTCGTTGCCCAGGGTCAGTCTAGAGCTGCCCAGCTGGAATCACCTGTTACTACCGAAGTGACAGACTATGCTAGTGCTTTACTCCTCTGTAATAATCATCACTGCTGTAAATTTGAGTTGTTCTTATGGCATCATTGAAAAACTTTTTGATAAATCAGTCACCCATGTTTTCATCTCCTGAACTTGTCTCCTTCCTATTCCATCTGCAACAGAAATATTCCTCTTTCTGTTAAAATGAAAACCAGTTTTTCTCTGGGGAAACAGAGGAACATCCAGGAATATCCACTTGCTTATTTGTTATGTGGATTTGTTACATGGACTTGTTACATGGATTCTCGAAATAAATATTAGATAAGAGACTACTGTTGAAATCCAGAAATTATCTTTATTTTCTAGTAAGATACTTACCGTGCTCACTCAGAAAGATCAATATTATTTATACTTTGTAATGAACAAGTTCTTTCAACCCGTATTTTACATAGAGATTTTCCCAGGAAAAGTGATATGGTAAATTTTTTCAGGTGACATCAGAACAGGCATTTGACTGTGTTGGAAGTTTGTTATCTTTATGGCTGAGTTAGCAGAGTCTGGACCAATGTCTTCCCCCTGAGTATCAATATGAACAGCCAGGGTTATAATCAGCAGTTTTGCATCTGATGACTTTTTAATTTGAATTGTGACACTGACATTTCATCCCATGTGCTCACTGCCCCCCTGATAAAGGAGGAAGGAACTGGAAAGCTATGGGCAATCATCTGAAGTTGTGATGTAAAGTCTATTTAACACCCTGATCAAAAGTATGTGTATACTTTGCAGGGTACACGTTTCCTCCCCAGCCAGTCCTGAAGCTCCAGCTGTCAGCTGTTTCCTATGTGCTTCTGACTTAGATGTTTCAATTTCTTTCACTGGATACAGATGCTACAATAACCCATGCTTCTGGTATTTTATTTTCAGACATCTGCAGTGCAGTCTATTTGGAATTATTTCACAGTGTCTTTCAAAGTTGAAAGCAAGCTCAAAAAAAAAAAAAACCAAAGGAAGCAGCTGCCATTTGCCACTTCATCTTGAGCTGATTATGCTCTGTGAACTGCATATGACCACCTGAAGGTTTCTAGCAGGCTTATGAGGCACAGTTTGAACTACATGTCTGTCAGGGCTTTGGAGACTAAGCATGTCTGCATTAGATGGATCTTCAGGTGATTATTTCTGCTGGAGGCTTGTACATGAGTTAATAGAACTTCAGAAAATCTCTGCCCTAGACCTAGGCAATCATTATTTTTTGCCCTCAAAATCTGGCCAGCAAATTCAGGACCTAATAGTTTCAGACAGCAGGTGTTTCCAGCGTTCATTATTGCTAGACTTGTTTCTTGTGTGCGGTGAAAATTTATGGATTTTTTTTTTTTTTTATTGCACGGTCATTCTACTCTTTTTCTCTTTGCTCATAAACTATTTTTTAAAAATTGTATTTATTTTAGATCTGAATGCACTGACATAATGGATCCTTTGTTCTGTTTATATGTTTATGGGAAGAAACATGAGCTGCTGTTATTTGAAATATTCTAGTGATAGCCAATGATGATGAACAGCTGGGCTGGGTGGGCTGCATGGAAAATGCCAGGAAATGTGAGATTTAAGGAAAATAATTTTATGTAGAAAACTGATATAGCTTTCTCACTAGACCTAGACAGCAATGAAATCCTAAGGCACATTGTATATTTTTTTTACCCCTGACAATACCATGAATCTGTCTTTTCAAAGTGTTTGTCTGCTGCTACACACCTAGATTTTGAGTTTCCACAAGCAGCATCTATTTAACCAGCATGAGAATTCAGATTTAATTTTTAAAAAAACTAATGACACTACTGTTACAAAGTAGTCTGCATAGTAATGATCTGTAAAACTGCTTATACTTTCTAAATTAACAATGATAATGAAGTCAGGCTGGAATGTAGAGAAAATTATGTGAAACAGAACACTACCTATCTTTCTGGAAATCCATGTGGCATGCAGACTCAGATTAGAAGGCATAAACTGACAAATAAAAAGCAATATCCAGACCAAAAAACCAAACAAACAAATAGAAAAACAAACAAAAAAGGGAGACACACCTATTTCCTCAGAAGCACAAATTACACCAAAATAAAGCATATGTGTTCCTAGGTATTAGAAGTCTGCTGGGCAAAATGTTTCCTAAGAACTCCATATCTAAACTTGTCTCTGAACTCAGGTTTTCTGACTCCTGAAGTCATGGAATGAATATAAAGCAGCAGATTCATCTTCTCTTATCTCTTTGAAGTTATTTTTATCTTTGCAACTATTCTTCACGTTGTTGGTTCACCCCAGGCATGCTGGACTGGAAGTATAAGAGATTAAATTCAGTGCACAGAAATGCACCAGTCCTTGTGTTTGCAGTCCAGACTGTCTGCTGCTGGACGCAGCACAGCAGAATCAGAACAGGTCAGAATCTGACCACGCACCTCTCTTCTTGGTTTATTATACACACATCCATTTCCTTTGTAATTTATGTACACCTTTTTTTGTTAACATTTGGTTCGCACCTCCACCCCGCTTCATTGCAGGGGTTAGCTGCAGTCAGTAAGGATGAGCGGGTCCCAGGGACCAAAGAGAACGCCAGGGGGATGCAGGGACAGAGCTGATAGCTGGAGGAGTGGGGAGGGAGGAGAGGGGGAAGCCTGAAGCTCCGCACAACA
Source organism: Buphagus erythrorhynchus (assembly GCA_013400855.1). Taxonomy (NCBI): domain Eukaryota; kingdom Metazoa; phylum Chordata; class Aves; order Passeriformes; family Sturnidae; genus Buphagus; species Buphagus erythrorhynchus. Next base: position 17,740 of record VZTT01008640.1, on the reverse strand, counting down.
CTTGGAGCAGGGGCTGCTCATGCATCCCTCTACAGGAGCTGGGGACTGCCAGCTCTGGAACGCTCAACTTGCAGAGCTGCCCGGGGCGCGAAGCCCGGCCTGCCCCTGCTCTCAGGAGAACAAGCTGCTCCTGCTGCTGTTCGGCGTCTCCGGAGACTCCCGAACTTTGATCGGGGCTGACGGATTTCAAACCAATTTCACTCTGCGTGAAAGTTCTTTTAAATAATTCCTAAACCCAGCTGGTTGCGGCTGTGCCCACGTCAGGGGAGAGGTCTGTGCGCTACGCCGCGGGCAGTCGCGCACCCTCTCCGGCTGCCGCTTCAGCCCGTTCGGCCGCGCCCGCCGCAGCCGCGGGACCCCGGCCCGGAGCGGCTCT